>APFE030169083.1:17317-94280 GCA_000404065.3 Pinus taeda
ATTATGGAAACAAGGAAGTCTACCCCTCACAACTATAAATATGGAAGTGTTGTTTCTCCTAGCCTTCCACAACCTACAAGGGTTACACCACAATAATTGGAAGAAAAAAGAGAAAAATGGCTTTGTGACAATTGTAATAGCAAATGCATTAAAGGTCATAAGTGTGCTGTGAAGAAATTATTTTACATAGAGTATGAAGAGGAGGAAGAAAAGGATCAAGAAACATCAAAAGAAGAGGATATACGCTAGGACCCAACCCCAGAGAAAGAAGAAATGAATCCAAGCATATCTTGTAAAGCATTGACAAGAATCACCACTCAAACTCTCAAGATAGAAGGACATATCAATAAGAAAAAGGTTCAAGAAGTGAAAGATCACATCGAGAAAGAAGAAATGAATCCAACCATATCTTGCAATGCATTAACCAGAATTACTACTCCTCAAACTATCAAGATAGAAGGACATATCAAGAAGAAAAATGTTCAAGAAGTGAAAGATCACATCGAGCATCAAGAAATGAATTTGACCATATCTTGTAAAGCATTGGAATAAATTACCACTCCTCAAACTCTCAAGATAGAAGGAAATATCAAGAAGAAAAATATTCAAGTAGTGAAAGATCACATCGAGCATCAACAATAAGTTCTCCAACTTTTAAAGGATAACGCCACTATGGTGCAGAATTGAATGAAAAAATAGGTAGATCAACATCGCAGTGATTTTTTTTTTGATGTAGGTGATTGGGTATTTTTACGGTTATAGCTCAAGCAAGCTATTTATGAGAAGGAAATGTTGGCAATACTACATGCACTTAAGAAATGGCAACCTTACCCAATGGGAAGACACTTCAAGGTAAAAATGGATCATGATAGTCTTAAATACTTTTTAGAACAAATATTATCTTTAGAAGAACCGAAAAAAGGGGTCACAAATACGTTGGGTTATGACTTTGACATCATCCATAGAAAAGGGAAGAAAATTTTTGTTGCAGATGCATTCTCAAGAAAGGATGAGGATGTGGAAGCAATGTTTTGTGCTTTTCTATTATCCAACCAGATTGGATAAATGAAGCACGGGATGAATGGAAGAAGGACAAAGAAGTGTGGCCACTCATTCAAAAGTTGCAGAATATCCCAATTCAAACAATATTTCCAGAACTTGAAGAGGAAGGAAAAATCATATTGGAACCTGGAGCAGTCACAGAAACAAGAACTTGACAACTAAAAAATTGATCAATTTCAGAGTATCTCATCAAGTGGAAGAACTTACCCACTAAATATTCCACATGGGAGGACAAGAATTTTATACAAAAGAATCAAGAAATACTCAAGCATTGAGGACAGCACTTATGTTAGGCCTCTATACTACTAGTGTAACCCCTTATTGTTATTAGTACAACCCCGTTATTATATTTTTGTGCCCATGTAGTCCCCATATTGTTATTATTGTGCCCCATAGAAGCCCACTATTGCTATTATTGTGCCCTTACATTATTATTGTTATATCATCTCTGATTATATTATGACCCCTTAGACTCCTATATATAGAAAGGAGGTATTGTGATTTGTATCATCCAAGAATTGTTCTTTTCTGTAATGTAAAGGAGGTTGACCCCTCGAAGAGGCTAAATTCTAAGGCATTTCTCTAAGATGGGTTTCTCTAAGATAAATTTTGGATGTGTCATCCCTCTTAGCAATAGATCTTTGATCCAAATTATTTCCTTATGCTCTAGCATCTAGATATTTCAACTCTTCATTACATTAGCTTATATTGTTTCCATTAACATCCCTAAACTTTGGCTGCTACTTTTTTGACATATTATTTTCTTGATGGATGATAATTCCATTTCTATCCAACCCATTTGCAGACATATGAATTTACACATGGCTTGTGAGGCATGTTTTAGAGTTTGCTTTGTTATCAAAATTTTGTTCATATTTGTTGTGCCACGAAGTGAACATATCTGACCATGTTGAAGGAATTTCCTTTTGTATGAATCTCTTCAAAATCATAACTCCAAATTTGAATGGTGAACTCACAATCAAAGAGGCATATTTGATTCTCTTCCAGCTGTTTATGCAAGACACATATGGAGGGGTCTTGGATATCATGTTTTAGTAAATTCTATGTTGTAATAGTTAGTTTTGAACTATAGTCTAGTTAAAAATATTCACCTTTGCCAAAGAATCATTTATATATATGTAATTATGTATCTTGGTATATGGAGGTGACAACATCTCTTAAATTAGAGAAATGTAACCTAGTTTTACTGTGTAGTCAGTATAATTTAGTTCATTCATGGCTTTCAATAGTTAGTTTGTCTACATAAGCTATACCATTCAATTGCATTTGGAAAACAATGAGTTGAGGGAGAAGTGTATATGGAGGAGACATACTTCTCCATTACAACCATATGGCTTCATCTTCTTCATCCCATATTGAGATATAAGATATAGTTTTGATTCGCTGAGCCATCATTTGATTTTTTAATTCCATTAACTCATGTTTGTTCTCAACCAGTGGTTCTTCTCACTTCTCCATCCTACCATATATATATATATATATATATTATATATATATATATATATAATATATATAATATATATATATATATATATATATATATATATTTTCTATTACATGGAATCCATTTCAAATCGGATTATAATAGGGGGGATGCTTCTTTACAATCACCAGATTAGAGACCCTCACTCCTCTAGGAGAGGCTTATCAGGACCTTTTTCTACTGGGGCAAAGATATTTTTGTGACTAGTATTTCTTTCCACTGTTTGTGGGTCCGAAAGATAAGTCATCAGAGGATTTTTACACCAAGAGAAATATTCATGAGAGAAGGGTCCTTGATTTCCAGACTGCCATTGTCCTTCAGAGCTTGGATCATATTCCACATTTGATGATGAAATTTTTTAGAGTTAGATTTTCTACTTTGAGACAAAATCTTTCTAATCTATTTGTAAAAGAACTTATCATTGATATAGAGGAAGAGAGGATAGGAGAGATTTGATTACCACTACTCTACTAGTCAGGTTTAACCATTGAGAACTACAAGCGGTCATTTTTTCTTTAATCTTGCTTAATAAAGTTATAAACATCGGATTATAGGTAGCCTAATATTATCAATTTTTCTAGATACTTGAAGGAGCTCCAATTTGAAAAGCCTAGAAATTGTAAAATTATAGAAACCAATTCTATTTTCCAAGCATTGATGTTCCACCTATCTTTGTATTTTCTCTTTGTTTACTTTGCTACCCGATGTGTTTAAAGTTGGAATCAATAAACTATGGGGCAGGTTCATAATCTTTGGGGTATAATATGTCATAGTGATCAATTGAGTTTGTAGTTTTTCTTTTTTGAGTAGCTGATGTAGACGTTTGGCCATGATTTGATTTTTTTCTTTAAGAGGATTTATTTTGGTAGGCACATATCCTTGATATTGACTAATATTATTCTTAACAATTTCCCCTTGCACTTCCATTTTAGCTGGCGTTTGCACTGGGTCTTATTTTTTAATCATTTAGGAAATCACATATTTGTGGTATGAATTGTACATGAATGCCAACAATTCATAATCTAATTTTTGTATGTCCTTATAGTTTACCATATTTAGAAGGATTGTTTTTAGGAGGAGGCCCTTTTAGAGATAAACTTGAACACAAATTCTCACCTATGCAAACAAACCAACTTTTGTCTTTGATTTATCATTATGATTTCTTATTGAGTTGCTAATGGCTCTTATACTTTATTCATTATGGTAATGTAGTGTTAGGTGAGGCGATCAGATCCAGATGATAACAAAAATCACATCTAGCAGAAAAAATCTTGTTTTCTTTGATTAGGGTGACCTAGTTTTTATTCATCCAAATGTGCATACTTTTTGGGAGGGCTAGATTCTAGTGAAATTCTCATTGAATCCTATTTTGTATAGTGCCAAAGCCATTTTCTTAGAGTTTAAGGTTTGGAAGAGTAATTTAAGGAATAAAGTACAAATTTTCTATAAATTTTTGAAGGAGTTGGCTTCATAGATGGTTTTCTAAGAGATACAATGAGGGCCTGAAACACTGCTTCTTTAGCATCTCGGGGAGGGGGGGTGAGCTAAGTTGCTATGATAAGGAAACATATATGGATCCACAAGATTTTTGGAAAGCAAAGAACTTGACATGGTGGGGAAAATCATGTACAAAAAACATAATATAATTTTTAAACTTTAAAAAACATATTCAAAATTAAAAATCAACACCATTCACGATTCACAAAATTAGAAATGAAATCAGTAGATGATTCATAAATATGAATATTTAAATCATGACACATCATGCATTGTAAAAGGATAACTGGAAACACAAAATTGAGTGTCTCATCAATGATCACTCTATATAAGGATGTAGAATGTCTAAATAGATGTCCAAAATGGGTCTACATGATCATCTAACTAAATTATTAATAACAAAACAATACTTTGCACATTATATATTATTATCTATTTTGTTTCAAAGCTTTCCTTTTAGTATTTTCAGAAATTGAAAATTAAAATTTTGACGTGATACATTTCTTGCTAGCATTATCATGTGATATACAACCTATAGGTAATTGATAACATACTTATTCAACTATACATCCTATAGATTCGTAACAGGTAATATAAACAAAAATATAAATAGAATATTTTTCTTTTAGGGTTTCAAATAGGTGGTATATATCCATAAAAAAAAGAAAAGTAAATAATAATAATAATAATAAAATATAGTGTTATATACTTGGGATCCATCACATGAGCTCTAGTTGGCACATAATCCATTCACTAGCATGGGATCCATTTCTTGGTTTGAAGGATGCATTTATGTGGTGGGTCCTACATGGACCTAGGTGGATCCATATTCTTATTTGTATCTAAAACAGGCATATGTGGAACTAACATCCAGACCTTGTGGATCCAATAACATGTGGGGTGCAGAAGGGTGATGCATTTTCCTCCTTAGACTAGATCCACGTGCAGATGGGAATAAAGGGTTCAAAATATGGTGGCAGTTCAATATGAAATAGGGTTCAATTAATGCCCATTTAATTATAATTTTTTATAAATTCACGAGTGGTAGAGATAACATATTAGAGCACAACCTGCCCCCATATTTTAGTAATATGTGTTAGGATATTGTATTATCTCTTCCCACAATTAAAAATGATATTTGTTATTGCATTGTTGATGTAAATGTTCTTTGATTATGCTTGCATTCCATCTATTATTGGTGTTGATGTAGGTTGAATGAAATACTTTGTTATTTTAGCAAAGTGATTGAATATAAGTATTTATGAGTTTGTTTTGTCATCCAAAGTGATTGAATATGAGTATTTATGAGTTTGTTTTGTCATCCTCTACTATAATGAGTGATACAATGGTTACAAAGGAAAATCAATCAGGTTACTTGGGAATACTTTTCTGTAAGTAGTAATATAATGGTTTCGAGGGAAGATTAGTCAAATTATTGTCAAGCTTTTGCATATTTTAGGAGAGGTTTCAATTTTTTTTTAAGGTATGTTTTCTCGGTAAACTAATATTTACCCTTTTGAAGTCTAGAAATTTCAACTTAGCCTACAATAGTTGCACCCTTTCTTCAAATCGTATGACATTATGTATTTAACTTGGTAAGTAATGCTTCCTTCAACTCGTCATGTCATTAACAACATTTTTTAAAAGAAGGTTCAAATTTCATTTCTATGATTTTTGTCTTAAATTTTTAGGGCTTCAACAAAATGAATTATTTGCATGTGATTGTTTCTTATATTTGAGTTCAACACTTAGGTTATTTGAATGGTTAAAATATTTGCATATTAGCATGCTTTTGACTAAAATTCTCTTTAGAAGTGCTTCTGATTTGGTTCTAAGAAAACAATTTTTCTTGCAAGTTGCACAACATTTGTCAGAACGAACCTACGTTTGTAGAAAGCATATTATTGTATCACAATTTTTTCTATTAGTCTTTCACTTATGTAAAGTATACCAACCTTGTGTTATTTTTCCATTCTATAGTAGGCCCTGTCTTAGTAATGGTACCATGTTTAGATATTGTGCAACCTTTCCCACAATAGAACTTTTTATACCCTTTTGAGTTTCTAACTCACATTAAGACTATTAATCGACTTTCAGTACCTCCTACCCATAGTATAAGACAGGGAACTATTGCAAACCAAAATCTCGTTGTAATGCTCACATCTTGCAACATTTTGTTTCTAGGCATTTCTTATCTATATTCTCTCTCACACATATACATGCACCAAAAGCTCCATGCATACATACAAGCCATAGGGTCCACCATCCAATTTTAGCACCAAAATGATATATCCAAACACTTTTTGAGAAAATACAACAACAAATTTATAGTGCTACAATTACTTCAAATTTATGAAGTCACTTGTTTTCATTTGGCCAACCTTGGGGAATATTTTCTGCATTTGAGAGATGTTGGTTTTATTGGCCTATATTGAAAAGTAAATATCCAAACACTAACAAAATATAGGAAAATAATAGATATCCAAACAATCTTTGAAAAAATAGTGAGACACTTACAAAATACAATCACGTTAAATTTATGAGGTCAGTGGTTTTCATTCTTGCAATGCTCGGGAATGTTGCCTACATTTGAGACATGCTGGTTTTATTGACATGTATTCACAATGTTCTATCAATTTCATAGTGTTTCATGAATTTCTCTTTCACTCAAGTTTCCCATGGTAGTTCTATTGCCATATTATTAAATTTCCTCTGGTGTTGTTTCCTTCTATCATTCTCTCAATTATTAAATATTTTTTATTGGAGAATTTTTTATTTGCAATTTTTTTTTAATTTACTTGATAAAAATATTAGTGCCCCTCTACAAGACCAATATGGCACACCTTTCTTGATTAATTCCTCTATATTGGCAACAAAATCTTCAACCTATACCAATTTTCTATAACAATATTTCAGTTACCACAATTTGCCTCTTCCTCTCCCTTTGTTGCATATGGCATTACACACTATATTCTTGTCCCAAGCTAATGCTATTTTAATTATTAAAAAATATCTTGTTATTCTATAGTGAAAGATGATTGGTATGATATAAGCTTGCGGTGATTTCTCATTTACACTAGGGTAGAGATATTTGACTGAAAATGTCATTGGCCATTATCTGTTCGACATATTTTTCTTAGAATCAGTGACATGGACTTGGATATATGTAAATAGATGGTTATTGAAAATTTTAAGTTTTAAACCTCTAGTATTTATTGATATTGTCCTTTACAAAACTATTTTACTTTCAAGAGGGAAATATAACCAACTTCAATTGCATATTATTTGATCTTGTCTTTTCTGTTAGGTTCCTATAATAATAGGGATCATAATTTTGAATTGACTATGTTAAGTCTTGTAATATTGTACATACCTTTGATTTTCTGCAAATGTTTTCCCATAGTAAAAAATGTAAAGAGGGTATGTCCTAAAAGAAATATCAAAGGACAAAAAGAATAAGAAAAGATCAAAAAAATGAAAAATGTGAACCCTAAGAAAAAACAGATCACAAAAGTGTGCCAATTCAAGTGCCACTGCTTTACTTTTATGTGCAAAATAATCGTTGTGTGCAGCTTGTCATAAATGCCACAGCCCATGATAGTCAAATAGATTAATATTGACTAATTCATGCTTTAAATTTCATGTTTATAGATAGAGAAATAAAGATCTAGCCAAACTATTTAACCTTGACAGATTAGTAGTTAGGTAGACAAATAAAAATGTGCTCATAAGCCTAATCTAAGCCATTGGAAGTTATAAGGTTAGAATTAGATAGTTTTCTTGTCAAAAGAAAAGGAAAGAAAGGGTCTGCTAGCTTAAATGCGCCCAATGAAATGAAGAAAAAATGTTAGGATAAATAAAGAGTAGGTAGAAGAAAGGTTGCAGATGTACAAGGCTGTTAAATCATAAGCACATTTATCATGCTTAATCCTATGTTTCAGTGTGCAGGAGCATTCATGAGAGTGAAAGGATGCTCACTAGCATACTTAATTAACTTCCCTTCGTTTCATTCCCCCCCTCCCCCCAACATGCTTACTTACTAATTTCCCCATTATCCCATCATGTCTTATGAAAATACCCCTTTCCCTTCATTTTGACCCTTACTCCTTGGTTTCACACATTTTCCTAGAAAATAACCCTCCAAAACTCATTCCTCTACCTAAATCCCCTTTTCCCTAGTGTGAAACCCACTCCCCATTGAAAAATCACATTCCCCTTTATTAATTTCCCTAAAAACACATAAAAAACCTTTATCCTAAGTTTTATTCCCCTCACATTATTTAATTAATTCCCCGATTTATATGTCCCCAACATAAACCTATTAACCCACCAACCCTTGGTGTGGTTAAAGAAAACCCCACCACATTTAACCCTGGTCCCACTCCATTAACCCGTTCATTATAATTTTTACCTACCACTTTATTCATTAATTAATTACAGTTAGTTGTAATTAATCCCCTAGACCCTACAGATATTCACCCTGATTTCCCTCCATGCAGCTTCACTGTGCGATGGCCGTTAGATCTCTCACCCCTAGATTTGACGGTGCACATCCACATTGCGCTCATTCCCTCTCCGACCTTTACCAATCTGAGAGCACGTGAGAATTGCAGCCTTGCTCGGGCCCTTTTCGGCTACATGATAGCTCCAGGCGAAATCATGTGCCCTCAAGGAAATAACACCCACTTGCCAAAAGCAGTGCGATGGTCCCTGAAACCGCTTCCCCAGCAAAAGCAAAAACCAACCACTTTTCATTTATGAATTCTGCATCAAATTCTAACTATTGCTAGTTAAAAGGACGAACAAGCCCATTTTGGCTCTTTTCACTCGTTTGCACTGTGAATGCTGCCTAAGCCCTCCTGCGCTTTCCTCAGCCTCTGCCACCGAAATTGACTAAAATTTACCACCCGAACAAGCTCCGAATGCCCCATTCAAGCATCTAGTATACAACTGATTAATTCGCTACAATCACCATTGAAACTAGTTTGCAGCTTGAACCATCAATCTCTAGGTATTTTGAGAAAAAACCAGAGTGACCCTCTCAATTTCAAAACGTACAGTCAATTTAAAGTGTAATTAATTGAAATTAATTGATACATTTGCCTCATTGAAGGTATTTCCACCTAAATACCCAAACCCCTCTTTTGCAAACTACAAATTACCCTCTTTTAGTACCAGACTTACTCAAAGCTCAGTTCCACAGCCTGTATAAGCCTAATTCGCACCTTTCCCCCTAAAAATGGCTGCTCAGACCTCTTTGGACGTGAGTATTAGATGATGAGACACAGGAAAAACTAAATGATTTACTGTAGAAATACACAGTAAAAATGTAAAATGTATAGTAAAAGTAAAAGGGCATAGTAAGGTCAGCCAGGTCAAAGTGTATATGATGAAAGTTCAGAGTAAATAGAACATCCAGCATGAAGAGCAAACAAAAAAGCAGATTAAAGTGCAAAATATCAAAAGATCAAAGCCAACATAACCTAAATAACAGGAACAACAAGTAGTAGTTCAATAGCTGTCTCTATCTTCTTGCATGAAGATATTTCTTTCTCCTAGATTAGTTCCCAAGAAAGTTTGGGATATTTTGTATAATATTTAATTATAAATACTTCATAAATCAAAGTATTGAGGGTGGATTTCTATAAATTTGTAGAGTTATTTTGATCTTAAACCTAAGGGTTATTGTACCAATTTTCAAGTCAACAGATTGGAGCAAGTAATAAAAAGATTGCACTACAAGATTCATGAGATGAGCTATTATAGTGAAGTATCTTCTTTGTCTGATTTTGTTACTTGCTTATGTGTTTCATAAACTTAAATGTTATCTAAATTTGAATGAATTAACTAGAAATTTAATTCAGAATTTGTTTAAGTACACCCTGTTTTGCACAATTAATCATTTATATGTTTTCCTCTGATATCCGGATTTGAGAACCCTTAATTACTCTCGCATCCCAGTTGACCTCTTTCATTTATCTTCATAATCAGCCTAAGGAACCCTTAATTTCTCCTTGGATACAATTGGAAACCATTTCACCATCAAGCCTTTGAGATCCTCTATCTTTCCCTGTAGACATTGTTTTTAGAACTTGATACAGTCTTGTTTGTCTGGCATTTTGACCCCATAACCAAATGGTAAAAGAAACCCTATGTTCATCTAGGTAAGTGATTCCACCACCCAAATTCAAATAAAATACCCAAGCTCAATCATAACTATCCTAAAATCAAATAACTAAAAAAAGTTAAATTAAAAAGAGAGAGCCCTCTCTGAGATTAGGAAGGCTAGATCCTGATCTCCAAAGTTGGTTTGTGGTTATGTCTATCATTTATTTTTCTGACAACTTAGAAGAAATTTTAGAGTGATAACGTTTTCCAAGACTATTTTTCTTGCAATAGGGAAATATAACTAATTTTAACTGTGTTATTTTTGTTGGGTTCACTTGATTTCTGATATCTTTCCAATTGTTAATAAGAAACTCTCTCTACATATGGGTTCTTTTTGTAGAATTTTCTCTACAAATCAGCTAGCTCGCTGATATCATGTAGAAATTTCACCTGCAGATCAAACTGGTAATGCAATGTACTAAAGCAAAACACTTGATCTACTCCTACAAACAATTTATTGGAAGCTTAATCCAACATGAGCAACATCAATAAGAACACATATAATTGATAAGAAAGAATAAATCACATATAACACAAAATATATCATTGGGGAAAGCACCAACATAAAACCCCAACACTGTATAATCAATCAAGTGGAAATCCTCAACAACATACAAAAAGAATCAACTCAAAAGCTATCCTGCTCTCTCTGTACTCTGATGATAAAGCTCATGGACTACCTAGCCCTTTATATAAAGCCTACACCTCAGGTCCAAGCTCCTATTTCCTTGCGCAGTTTTGATTGGGGTCCAATTACAAAACACATGTCAATTGGCCCCAATCATACCTGCTGTCAACCTCAGGTCCAACTATGCAATCCTTGAGGACTCTAGTTCCTCATGCATGCAAGGAATACTTACTAGAAATATCCAAGCATTTGATAGTACATTGTCCCTCATCTGATCTCAACTGGGTCTCTGTCTGAACTGCCATGCATCAGTTATCCATGAGAAAATACTCAGTTATCTGAAATAATAGTTGTCACATGCATGCAAGCATCAAAAAACTATATCTCATTAATTTAACAACTTGTTAAATTAATCTAACTGAACTTGACTAAGTTAAACTAAGTCAACTGATCCTCTCAATATAGAACTCATCCTTAATTCCTCAATCAGTGGGAAAACTAATTTCATGTTCTCACAAAGACTTCAAGTTTAAATTTCCATAACTAATTAACTCATGGAGAATTAATTAATTAATAGTCAAACTACTGGTAAGACCAAATTCGATTTTACTTCCTATAGTGAGACTAGGTACTACGAAAAATAGGAAGGGACCCGGAAATGCTATTTTTAGAATATTCTATTCTTAGCAGTTTCACCTTTCACCCAAGGTGGCCAAAATGCTCACTTGGCCAAACTGCTATTTTTAGAAGTGTTATTTTTAGAACTTCTATTTTTAGCACATTCTAAATTTAGCATTTCTTGTTGCACATTTTTCAACACTTTTCATTTTCAAATTTTGATGGACATCACTTTGGACTCATCCATTTTTTATTTTAAAGCTTCTTCGTAAGCTTTGTGCCTCGGTTTTTGTTAGACCATGTTTCCAACTTTTCTTTGTTTCTTGATGCTGATATCTTTTTTCATGATGGAATTTTGGAACACTTTTGTATATGATGTTCCTAACGTGTTATTTTCTATGCTGAAGTTTTATTTTCTTTGTTTATATAGGTCATCTAGACACATAGTGGCTATTATCGCCTGAGACAAGAAAATTTGTTCAAGTTTATTGTTTTTATGGGGAAAAATGACACTGACATTGTTGATGTTGAGGTATGTGTCATATAAATCCTTTACATTATACTTTATCTTATATTCCAATGTTCATCATATTTTATGTCTTATACTCCATATTGTATCCTATTTCAGTTTTCGGAAGAGGAACTCAATATTGACAGCAAGAAGCGGGAATTAAAGAGAGATGAGAACAATAACACTGGAGCGAAAAATGGAGAACGAGAGAAATGAGAGAACTAATCTAGTGATACCGTTAAAGCCAATATCCTACCTGAGACACACACATACAAATTGATGGTCACAATGATAATGTTTTGAAGTGATGAAACAATATTTATTGTGTAAATTGTGGTCCAGCCAATAATAAGTTGGAAACTCGTATTGTAATACTTGACATTTCATATAATATAATATTTATGGTTGAAATTGTTTATAGTTGTACTTGATATTATTTAGTATGTAATTAGCATATGTAACTTTGTGTTTTCATATTAAATAAATAAGTACATTATATTACATTTTTTAATTTACTCACGAAACCATACTAATAATGAACACATAAAATCAACCTAAAATGACTAAATTCGTAGTTTATACTGATTAATGATAAACAAAAATAAAATGGTATACAATAACTAAATTAGTCATTTATAATGATTATTAATGAAAGTAAACAAAATGAATATAAACTACTAAATTAGTCCTTTATATAATGAACATGAAATTACCAAAAAAGGACAAATGACAATTGTAAATGATTTTTTTTTTATTACAAATGATGACTAAATTTTGCATATATATGATTAAGTTACAATATCTTAGAATACTACCAAAATTTAGTCATATTTCTTTGGTCATTAATTGGTTTTCTCGAGTGATCATGTAATAACATATTTTGTTATATATTTGGTCAAAAATTGTGGTAATTAATGACTAAATCAATAGCTAAATTAATAACCAAATTAACGACTAAATATACTACTAGATGATAAAATTGAGATAACCATTTAATAACTAAGTTAAATATGACTAAAATTTGGTTGCATTGTAAGAAACTGTAAATTAACCACTATTGGTCACCGACTGAAAAATGGTCGTTTATATGAAAATTTTAGTTTTTTTTTAGTAACTAATTATCCATCTTGTCCTAGCGTTGGTCATATGCATTTGTCCTTGAAAAATATTTAACTTGTGAGTTTCCACATGCCTCTGTAGTAACAAGTCTCCACCTTGCTACATGATACCTCACTAAACTTTCTCCTGAGTTTGGGATTTTCGAATCATCGTGGTTCTCTTCTCTAGAACCTTGTGGGAACTCTGGTACTGTAAATCTCCTTACCTTCCTCCACTGTCACCTGCATAGTGAAACAAATCTCTTACTAGATATTCAAGTCAATTTATACCTTCTTCTATTGCTTCTGCTATGAACTCTGAACTTTTTCTTGTTGGCAAATTGTCCAAAATTCCTAAGCATCATACGTTGTCTATTCATCCAACCAACTATACCTTCCACTTTCGTTTTGTCAATTTCATATTCTAACTCAGTATTTGGATGGAATTTTCTGTCTTAGGGCTGCTCATCAAATCTTCATCAATTTCATCACATGTGTTCATCACCCTTAGGTTGTACTTCCATGGATGCAGCTCGATTCCTTTGAGATTTTCCTCCAACTGAGCATTTAATATTTGTCTCAGCTTCACCTGCAACAAATTCTCCTTTACTTTCTTTGAGAGACTTCATTTATAGCCCTAGTCTTCCTCATCTTTCTGTAGTAGTCGTATCATCATCTATAGTTGTAATTTGACTTTAGCTACTTCTCAATCAAGTTTTTCTTCACTTGATTTGCTATGGCTTCTCTCTGAACCTTTACTATGATGTTCAAAAGTAAAAAATCTCTTCCTTATATGAGCTTTTCTATGCCCACAATGAGCTGCACACAAGCCATTGCAACAATATGACTCCATCAACCTATTTATAAATACCATACTAAGTTCTTCCAAGCCTAGTATTCTCCTAATATTTATTCTGACTCCTTCCTCTGGAATCTCCATTTGAGCACTCTCTATTCTTCTCATTTTTTCTTGAAACTACTTACCTTCTTCCTCTAAAAAATTTGTTGTTCTTACTCACTTTCTACCTCAAGTTTCCTTGCCATTGTCCTCAACTGTAACATTCACACTATAAGGAAAAGACCTTCTAGCATAGGTTATAATGGAGGTTTTAAGTGTTATAAAATTGGAAAAATTTGTCAAAAAACATCCACTAAAACATTTGTTTGTGGGAACGAATGTTTTTGCAGAACTTATAATGAAACTTTATCACAACTGGAAAATATGGGTGACTTGAGGTTTTAGCAAATGTTTTTTTTTTCGGTGCTCTTTATGGAATAAGCTGCATAAGTGTGATAATTATATATATGCAACTGACTTCATACATAATTAAAATAATCAAGGTGTTTAAATGAAAAATCACCAAAACCTCAAGCATATACAACTTCAGTGCTTATAAAAAAAGTATTGGTGCATTCCACTGAAAGAGCACCAGATCTTGAAACATATACCATGCCAGTGCTTATATAAAACAACCCCAATCATTCTTTGATGAAGTAATAGCTCTGAGGCATGCAAAAATATAATTACAGTTCTAGTGCTTTATTGTAAAAACACAATCTGGATTGTATTGTTTACATAAATTCCCTAGTGTGTTTGTTATATACGGGGTCTAGTGTTGTTAATTTTAATAGTGCACTAGGAATGTAAATAATATTTTGTAAAACTAGGGGGGGTTAGTTCATGTACCGAAAAGGCATTGGTTATGCTAAATAATGACATCATGATGTTTTTATTTAAAATAATGCATTAGTGCACTGTTATTTTATGGATGCATTGGTGTTTTTGTATGAGATTTTCTCTTTTTTAGAGATATCGACCTATGACAATACAATCATTGTAATTTTTTAAATCCGTTAATCATTGATAAATTGACATATATCTTATAACAATATTCATATAAATTCATATTTGATTAGTTAATTTGTATATGATGTTTGGATTAATTTGTTATATTATTAGATTTCACATCTCTTCATTATAATATTTAATCAGTGTTGTAACATTTCATAATGAAATTGGATAACACAACATAATAAATTAAAATGTATTTTATTATATATCACTAAGAGGCATTGTCATACAAAATGGGATTGTTATTGGTAAGCCCTTGTCTTTTAATTGGGACATGATATCCATGATTACATTACACAAAATGTCTTATTTTCACAGACAATTATTTCAGAAAATACAACAGGTTTCATTGATATCCAAATAGATCAGCATTCTTCGTTGTAACTGTTGTCAGTGCTCGAGCTACTTCCAAGACTTGTGTTGTTTGGAGGAATGTTTTATTGATTGCATCGATTGTTTTCCTCTTCTTAATCTTGTTCCATCTACAAATATAAAAATAAAGTGTATTGAGTGTATCTACTTGGTGAGAATAATGAAAATTCGAAATAAATAATATACATCAATGTAAAAAAAAAAAAAAATTACCATAAAAACAAGTGACTCGTGAATTACACACATTCTTTCAAAACCAAATCTCATGCCTTCTTTGAACAATTGTTTTGTTGGCCTAGTTTAAATAGCAAAATAGTTCGTAATTTTTTTTACTATTAAAATCTATAGTAATTTTTTTATTATATAGGGTTATTTATTTTGAATTGTGAATCAATCTAACAAAAAATTAAAAATATTTTAATAGTAAAATTTAAGATTCTTGCTATCCAGTGTTTTAGCGAATCACTATACCTTTAAAATTTTGATCTTTCGATAGATCCAAAATATTATGTAGCTCTGATATGATCTTCTCTCACAATGATCTCTCTTTTAATTAAACTGTAACAAAAATTGTAAATTTTTTTATTAGTAAAATAAACAACAAAATTTAAAACTTAGTATGCAGGTTTTTGAGTGAATCACCATACCTTTTAGCTTTTGATCTTTTGAATATTTCTGCTACTCCAAATTATTGTGCTGCTACTACCCAATGCTCCTGGTATATCTCTTGAAAATCAACCCCTTGAAATTTTGGGTTAAATAATGAAATGATGAATACATTTTTACTATTTAAAATACTTTATGAAATTAGATTTCAAAAAATCAATTGTTGTTCATTTTTGAAAATAAATAAATCACGTTTTATTTTTTAATTCAATTTATCCATACATTGAAGCATTTGATTGTCAAGTGCATTAGTGTGTTTATATAAAAAGTGCACCAACATTTGTGGGGCACAATATTCTTTCAACGCATCAACATGATTCAATTTGTTTTCATTTTTGAAATCCTGTAATGGTGCAATTATTATTTTTAACACAACGATGCAATATATATTTAGAAGAACATCGATACTATTGAATTCATTTTTATATTCTAAATTTTGGAAACAATTGTGTACAAGTGTTGTTTTCTATTCAAACATACTGCTTCATTTTTAAGTGAAAGAGAACTGATATGATAACTTATCTTTTATTTTTTTCACAATGTCAAAAACTAGTAAAGGTGTTATTTAAATGCCCTCGTGCACTTTTTATTTAAGCAGACTGGTGTAGTTTATTCTAATTAGGGCACCAATGGGGTTTAAAAGAAATCTAAAATTTTATTTTCACGTAAAATGACATATTAATCTCAAATTATCCTTTTGAATGCATCCACATGGATTACAATAGTTCATAGTATACATTTTCTGCTTAAAATCGATTGTTCTTGAAAAATAGTTTCAAAACTATAATGAAATTCATATTATGGTTATATGGTTCTCGATATTAATTTTAGATATTCACGCAAAATGATTTTTATTTTTGTCAAATACAAGGTCATAATCTCAATAATATCAAATAGTCAATTCTTCAAATTCCATCTCATTCCATATTGTTGATCAAGGTACTTCAAGGATTTCTCCCTTTCCATCTTGAGTAAGTTCAGATTCTTTTATATTTTAGTTATCTAATTTATTTATTTTTAATCCATGTCAATTTGAATAGAAATGTATGCAAATTATCTGCGAGATCTAGATTCATAATCGAGTTCAGATGAAAAAATATTAGTCCATATTATTTTCAAAAATGTAGGAAGCTCTTATCAGGAGCAGCATATTGTAAGTAGTTGGTAGATGAAAATAAAGAGCCTCTTCACCCTACCAATTGGAACATGGCATCTTCTAGCTGCAATCCTGGATCAACGATGATAATAATTGGGTGGTATACTAAAATTTCAATAAATCAATTGCATTTTTATGTTTATTAATATCATTTATATTGTATTAATGACATTCGATATTATTTGAAATTAGGATTCTAGTGATGATGAGCAACCCACCTACCATCGTCCGATGCACCCCACTACAACGTCAAATCAAGATAAGGATGCATTAAGAAAAATTCTAAGAGAGGAAGCATACAAAGAATGGTTGAATCAACCACCTATTCAATTCCCACTATGTCCATATTCACCAATTAGGAATGACTACAACAATAGTATTTCTTCACCACAAGTTGGAAATGAAGGCAACCAAATGGAGGTTGGAATGGATGATTACTTATAGGATACGACTACCATGTAAGAAACGTTATTAGATGCATTCTAGAATGATGAGCTATGGTATGATGCTCATATCATTGATACCTTATTTGAAAGCCTGAAATCTTATTCCACCACCCCTCTCTTTGGACCTGGCGGCAAGTCAAAACCTACTCAGTTGGGGACAATGATGTTGTTGTACATAATGAAAGAAAATGTTGGCATGTCAAATGCATGTTACTCGACAATATTGAGGTAATTGACATGCATGATGGATGAAGTTCCTTATATTTTTTCACACAATCAAATTTAAAAATGGTCGATTTTATGAATGTTAAATATTGGCATTATACAATTATATTCCCCACCAACTGTAAGATATTCAAAGATATGGTTATTTCAAGTGATAATGTCTTGTTGGGTAGATGCAAAGAGGAAACGTAATTTTTGAAAATGTTGGGTGTTGAGTACATATTATATCATGCATGTCAAAATGATTGTATTCTATATAGAGGAGAATATTCAGACAAAGCGATATGTCCAAAATGTGGGCATGGCAAGTACTGTAATTCAAAAAATCAAGATCCATAGGAAGAATTGTAAAACTTTCAATATGGAAACATAACTTTCAATTAAAAAAAAAACAAACATTATCAGTATGCAAAAAACATAGTCATGAACCCACTTCGGTGCTCTGTAAAATACAACCACATCAGAGATGGTGCCCAGATACCTATGACGCACCCTTGTAAACTAAAAGGTATTATGCATGTATAAAATGTTGATTACATGTTTTTATGGACCATAAGAGAAAAAAATGGGCATACCTGGATGCATGAGAGGTTTTAATTCTTTCGTCATGGATAATGGAATACTTTAGACTTTTCTTTTCAAAGGTAATTATAAATAAAAGTTGAATTGATAAATATTTCATGGATAAGAATTAAATGACAACTAATGTGATGGGTATTAAGAGGCATTTGTTTGACTTTCAAATAAACTTGGTGATGTGTTTTTCTTTCCTATTTAGATTATATAAAATAAATATCTATTTTTATGTATTTGTAAGTAAATTATTTAAAGATGACATGTCTTTATAAGTTCGATAATAATAAGTGATAAGGCTACATAATAAGGTGTTGAGTGTGATATATTATGAAAATATATCCTGCCCAAAATGATCATTGGAGGTCATGAAACCAGGCCATATACATCATTTCATTAAAAGTCATGAGTCTAAGCCATATACATCACATCGTCCATTTGAAGGACATTAATTCTACGATATGACAGTGGCGTCAAAGACACACCTACAAGTTTTAATGGTTTTTTGTGTGTGACAGATAAGACCCATGAAACCTTAATCTAATATCTTTTCTTTGTAGCATTACCTCATAATTGCACTCTTATTTTAACATTTTTACCTCATAGGATTTAAGTATAAATTTTTATTAGTTCCATTTCTAAAATCCATGGCACCAAGGAAGTTTGTACCAGGGACCTTTGAGATCTAGGTAAGTGACCTGGAGTGTGTATTGTAGGACAATAATTAGGTGTTCTCCATCCCTCTGGCCTCCCATGGTTGGACCATATTGTGTGGGTCTGCCATTTTCTCCTGCTCCTGCTATTGCTCCCTCTACGAACATATATGCTACAAGTTGACATAAAATACATCAACCTCATACATAATTTTTCTTTTTTTTATTAAATGAAAAATGTCTTTATTAATATTAAACAAAAAATCATTGGTGTGCCAAAAACACAGTCATGCAATAAATGTGGTGTGTTGTCAAACATAACCGCACCATAGATGATATGCAAATATCTATGACGCATCATTATTGGTTCAGAGATTTAAATTTTTGTAGCGGTGCATCACACTTATGTATCAGTGTACACATATAACATTTTTTCACCTGGACGAAACATTCATGTTATGTAACGCACCGATATTGATCCCAAATGGATCCAATAACTCTCTAAGTCTTCAACATCACTTAAAAGATCAAAACAATCACATGAGAAAATATTCATAAAACAACATAAAACACTATTGCGAGGCGAAAAACACAAGAAACAGTGGAAAACAGGCTTATCGGTGGCTTGAACAGTGAACGCACAGGAGCCGTTGGATCTGGCTGATCAACAGCCCAAATCCGATCGGCAAATTGCAAATCGGCGGTGATAGGTGGAGGAAATCAGAGCATACCACATAAAACTTGCGATGGCAACCAGCGAAGTGAACGAGGACCATCGATCAAGCACATAGATTGACGGCCCATGTTGCATCATAGAATCACAGTCGGAAAATACGAATGGAGTGCTCACCAAACGGCCCGGGGTTATCACGATATGCAATTGCGATCAATTGCTGCGATATCGCAATCAAAAAACACAATGGAGCAAGGTTATATGCACGCACGCACACACACACACACACACATATATATAGATATATATGCGATGCGATTAGCCGGACTTGATGGAAATATAAATGCTATTTCATAAGATTTGACATCCGTCAATTGTCATTTTTAATGTATTTTCGGATGTTTCGTTTATTAAACGAAATGCGAAGGTAAGCGCCAATGTCATGAAACCCAGACCCGAAGGGGTTTGGGAATGAAAATGAATAATATTTCAAATCCGCCCAAAGCCATTTTTACAGGATTTTAGTGGTTTTTACGTATTTTCAAAATACAGAGGGAAGCCACGAAGAGGGGCATTGCGACATGTGATAGAGACTTATAGGCAGACCTGTTAGGAGAATAGGATGCATTTATGAATATTTGAAGTCTGTATGAACAATCTTTTGGTGGGTTTTCCTGTGTTTGAACGTGTCTCTCTGTGTAAACAGAGAATGGCCATTTCAAGGATTTCAAAGGCCCGATGCACTCATCCATTGTAGATCAGGTGGCCACCTCCCCTAAAGACGTTATACAGTGATAATTAAAGCTCAGAAGGGGGATTCGAGTGGACAGAGGCCGAGAGACAGAAAAACGAGAAGAGGAAATGAATAGTTAGTGCAGATTGGCTTTAAAGCCACAGACTGACAAAAACAAAGGTAGGCAGTATTGAAGGCAGTGCTGAGACAGAGAAAAGATGGAGACAGAGAGTGATAGAGAGTCATTTTACTCATAGAGGCTTGAGGGGTTCAAGAAAAACTCTTGTCGTTGTATCTGTTGTGTATTGAGACTCAAATTGGGCTTATACTATTGTAAAAATTTGCTTCTGAAGACATAATAGAGAGGAGACCACTGAAGGCTGGACTAGGAGATGTAGCCCATGAGTTTTGGGTAAACTCCATATTAAACTTGTAGTGTTTACGTGTGTTTTATATTATGTTTATTTAACTGCTTCATTGTCTATTTATTTCACAATCTTATCAATCCATTGCACAAAGTAATGTAGGCATATCCATGCACATGAATCTGTAATACCTTAATAAATGTATTAGATCTCATTTACAGATCAAGTGGTATCAGAGCTTTCGGTTTGATAAGGTTAGACAAGCTTGTGCTAGATTGGTGAATGATAACTAGATCAAAGCTCAAATTAGGAGAAGGAGAATTGGTTGAAGCTAACCCAGAAATAGGAAGAGTCTATCCTAGGAGGAAAATGGCAGAAGAAACTCCCTTGGAATCAGACTCTCAGTTCATGGACAGTTTCATGACCATGAGAGCCATGGTAGAAGAGATGTATAGATAACTTAAGAAAGGTCGAAGTGAAGCTTCTTCAACCTCCTGTGGTGGCCAGAAATACCACCCTATTAAAACTTTCCTTGATATCAATTTTGAATGGGCCCCCCTATAAGTTGATCTTGCACTCCTCTGAATGATCTATCATATCCCAATGATTTTAGCTCTTTGCCAAGCCAAATCTTTAATCTCTAAATGGTCAATGCCCCCTTTGATAAATCTCTACTGCATAGTTCATTCTTGACCAAGCTTAGCCCTTCATTCATTCCCTTCATCAGACTTTTCAATCTTCATAGGCATTCACGGTATTTCTATGCCCGCATGTATAATCACTACCACCCTCACTACAGTCGTTTGTGCACTTAATATACACAACCTTCTATCACCCCTTTATTTTCATTATAACCCTTTATAATGAAAATCCCTCACAAAGCATGCATAAATCCCTTTTGGGGGCCTATCGAAACTAACATAATGCATTCATGACTACTGGATTTGATGGCTTTGTTAATCGCATTTCATACATCATCGAGTCTAAAAGCCCATCACATATTGCAATCTTCCTAGGTATGAGGCCTTTACATAAATTACTTTGCTGTCTTCTGGACTCGACGGAGTTATTGACCGAAATATATGTGTTATCGGATCTGGTTCCTAATCGCTCATTGCATATTGGCGGAGCATGGGGAAATACAGTTAGCAGGGAGGCGGAAGCTGGACTTGTCGATGATTATAAAACCAAGCATATTTATTTTCAAGTCTGCCCTAATGGCCATACGTAGGTTTTTCTCATTATCCATGTGTTGTGTGATAAAGCATTAATGTCAGGGTTTCCCAAAGGGAAGGGTAACATTGCAGATCTGAAGGGATTTATGAACCTCAACATATATGTGTTTCGGGCCCGGGATCCATTGCTTATTCCTATCAGCGAGATCTGGAATATATATATATATATATCATTATATATATATATATATAGCGCACCATAACCTCCTAGACCCGCTAATGATTACAAGCCAAGCATATAATTTTTCAAGTCTGCAATTTGATTTTGGTTGTGTTTTGTGACATTTTCAGTGTAAACTGAGTTTGGCTCGCGAGGCTTAATTTATGGATAAAGCTAAAAACCAGGGGCTGATTCTCTCGCAATTGTCATTCTTTATGTTATAAATGTTTCATGGATGTGAAATTTGTTTTTTTAAGCATTCTGCAGCATATCTATATATGTGTAACTGATGTTGGCCATCTCTATAGGTGAGGACCGAGATAAGGCAAGCGAAACCTCAGGATGGATGCATAAGCTTCAAGTTTGACTCCAAATAAAAGATGCATGCATTGATCCAAAGAGCTTGCCCCTGCAGATATGTGTATTTGAAGATCGGGTTCTATGGCGTGGCGGTCATATGTCCAGGTGTTGCCTATGTATTACCAAAAGACAAAACCGCTCCAGATTGCATCATGAAGAGATGACAAATATTCATCCTCTCTAATCAATAACCATTAAGTGCCCAGGAAATGAAGCGCCCTAATGACAAGAAATGACCTTTACGTGTCAGCAGTGACACCAACTGTTTTCACCTATTTATTATGATCGACATGATGAAGGAAGGAGAGGGAAGGTGATGAGGCAAGGAAGACTGAGAGTGAGAGGCTTTTAGCATAAATATTACCTCCGAAGAGGAGGAGTGGCTTTTGATTTTCGAAGAGAACAATGTTGCTTTATTGTGAATGAGGAGGACTGTTTTTGAGAGAAGAAGGAGCCCTTAGTTTCAGACTCATTGTATTGTTTTGGATCAGAGTGTTGTTATTGGAATGAATGTAAATGTGATTTATATTTATGTATATTGATGACTTACAGTTCACCATTAGTCTTGTTAAATTGAATGTGATTCAGTTTCATGGCTAACTTGTGAATGGTCTCAAGAAGTAGTATAGATTAGAGTAGCTAGGATTAGATTAGAGTAGCAAGAAGTAGTATAGATAGAATTTAATACATAGAGGTTAGTTGTTTCATGTTGTTGATTTAATTGAATTCTTCCTCCCGGAAGCAATCATTTGACATATTCAAGCAGTTTATGGGGTCCCTTAAAACCCATCGGAGCTAGCCAATCCAAACAAAAGCAGGTCTAATTGGGGTTTGCGATCATGTTAGTTCCCCTTGTTGGCATAGTATACAGTAGCCATGTCAACAAATTGGTGCTAGAAGGAGGGCATGAACCGCTCTCTCCAACTTTTGAAGATTTCATCTATAAGTGCCATGCATGGATTCAAAGGGATTAATGTATGGATCGTAAAGGTTAGAGGGATCCTGGCACACTTTTGAAAGAGCCTCATTTTGAAGAAATAGAGACCCCTCTAAGTCCTGTTCCAAGGTCACCCAAGGAAGAAAGACTGTGGGAGTATCCTACCACTCAGGAACAACCAGTCCGAACACCTACTCGGGCTTATGCTCGTTCCCTCTCTCAGCTTCCCATCTTTCACTATTTACCTCTGACAACTAAGAGAAAGCCAAGGATATTTACCCTGAGCGAATATACATGTGCAGCCACTTCTCTCGAAGATTGTGTGCTAGAATCCTTGCAAATTATTGACACACTTTGGGAAGAAATTCCTAAGGATTCCCCTTCTAAAGGAAACTCTTCGCTTGATTTTGAGAATCCTAACAGAGAAGTCTCCAACCAAAACTTCATTGTCCATAATATGGCCAGTGTTCCTCCTCCAGGTGGGAATCAACCTCCGCCTCCTCCTCCAGGTGGGAATCAACCCCCACCTCCTCCAGGAGCACTCCCTCCATAGCTCGCATAGGATACTGTAGTGGTACCCGGTTGGAAGCATCCCTTACCCAAAAATGCAGAAAGAGTGTTACCTAATTTCGACCCTGAGCGGGGAGATACCACTGATAACCATATTTTCTCTTTATTCATAGACTTACACAGGTTGGGGGTCGCCGATGAAGATGTGGTGTGATGCATGTTCTCTTTTACTTTGACTGGTGCAGTCTCCACATGGTATTTTAGTCTGAGAATAGGGTCGATTACCTCTTGGGATGATTTTTAGCAGGCCTTTTTAGACAAGTTTGGTGATGTCAAAACACCTATGACCTTAGTTTTAGAATTATCCCAGCTAAAAATGGAAACCAAGGAGAATGTTAAGGATTTTAATATCCGATTCAACACCTTATTCAATAGAATCCCAGCCACCACTAGACCTACTGAGGAAGTCCCCATAGAGTTTTATGTCTCTGCTCTTCCTGTCGCTACAAGGATGTGGGTTAAAAGGAGTAATGTGAAAACCTTAGAAGGTGTTATCAATGAAGCAGTAAAGGTCGAGAATGAAATGCTCAGTCTTACAGCATGCCACTCTACAATTGGAGAAAAAAAAGCATCTCAGATATCCAAGAAGAATAATGGAATTGATAACAAAGGGGCTGAAACTAAAGAAAAGGACACCACAGATGTGGAAGGGTTGCATCTAATCATTAAGAAACTAAAGAACACAGTCATTGATATGAAAAGGAATCATGGAGAGAGTACTAGTGGTAATGGAGGAGACTATAACAATGGAAATCCCTTCAAGCCTTTCTATTGTAAGAAAATAGAAGGTGGTCATGGTCAACTTGCATTGCTTGCTCCATCTAATGAAGGGGCTTGTTATAGACATATTTGGGCACTTCAACCCAAATCTTATATGTTGATAAACTAGGGCTCTTTAACCCCTAAAAGAGTTGTTTCATACCCTAAAAGATCATGGTCAACTGATTACATCACTCCCCAAAACTTCCACCTGAAAAACCATCCAGAATTGGCCTAAACTGGCCAGGGTGCGATGCATACTGACTTCTACACTAGCCAGGTGTGATGCATACTGATGAGGCCTTCTGTAGGGTGCGATGAGCGAGGATGGACAAATGTCTGAGACAGTTTGCTAAGTGGATGCTCATGGAATCTTCTAGAAACTTCTCCTATGACACTTGCCTCTCTGAATTCGCCCAGGGATGAGTAAGAGATCCAAGAAATCTCCAAGTGGAACCAAATGCAACAAGTGGAATGACACTAATCAAAACCCTAGAGATGACTCACAACCTTGCACACATATATAAATGGATCCCTCATCTAAGATATTTGGAGGCTGGAACTTTTTAATTTGCAAGGAAGTGCTGATAGTTTTTATTTGAGAAAGAGCATTGTATTGTTGGTGTGATCTTGCTTTTCATGAGGTGAAGAGGGCTTTGATGCTGGGAGGATGATGCTAGATCAGACAACTGGGTTGTAATTCTCCCTTCTATTTAATAAAGTTCTTTGAGTTTTCTTCCATATAACTGTGCAATTATGAATATTATTGTTTATGAATGCCATTGTATGTTCATTACATTTATGATTCTATAATGCTTATGATATAATAGATCAAGATGTTTTGACGGTTCTTTGTTACTGTGTTTGTATAGGTACTCTCCAAGCGGGATAAGTACGGAGGGGAGTGGTGAACTCTATCAAGGGGGAGAGAGATCAAGCAAGGAGTTAAGTGAAAGATCCAAGTTGGTTCCTTTGTCTCTCTCTTGTCTATTATACATAGAAGAAATCACAAATTGCTTTTAACTGTTGTTTCTAGGGTAGCTGCCAATACTAGAGGGCTAGTCGATCGAAAAGACACTAGTTTTCCCATAAACAAAATGGCGACTCCACTGGGGAATGAATAGATGTTTGTTGGTTGTTGTTGTTTGTTTTATAAACTATAGACGGAGCCTGAAGTCATCCAGATAGTCTTCGAACTGCTCTTGCTCTACAATTGCATAGTAGATGAATGCTGCTTCAGTCAATCTCTATCTAATTTATGAATTGAACATTTCACTTACAAGAATTCTATATTCCCTTTTGGTAGCTTAGTAACCTCTCGAGATCATTCCTCTATACTTTGCTCTTTAATTTCCATCATATCTCAGCTTAACTCATTGAAATCAACTGCAAATTTGAGCCAAAACCCACCTCAGTTGCACTCCCTGGCCCATCGTACTATCTGTCATTGTCAACCGGTATGCATCGCACCTGTTGAGCCTAAAAAGTGTGATCCATCCCTATTTTTGTGAAGCCCAGGTGCGATGACTGACTGAGCCTATTTCCCTTCTTGAAATTTGGGGTTTTTGTCCTTGTTTTCAGCGTTGTTTAGTTGGTTTGCTACTTATGAACAATGCCTCATTACTGAAGCCTGCTTGCATCACATAGATCAACCTCCATTGATTAGGATTAGTATATGTTTTTATGTATTTGTCCATCATTTACAATCCTTTGTCAAAAAGTTGCTTAAATCAATCTGTCATTTTGGTACAAAAAGTGTCGTAACTGTCATTTTGTGTCAAAAAAAAGAAGTGTTGTGGAGTCTTCCTTCTCTGAATAGTTGATTGAACTTTTTGTCATGTATATTATTTGATTTGTTGTTATTTGAAGTGTCAAAATCATTTTCTATTCGAAATTGAAAAGTTTCATTTAGTCTTCCTTTTTATTTTGAAAAAAAATTGTTGAAATGTTGCTTTGAATGAAATATTTCAGATTTTTGCTATACTTAGTTTTCCTTTTTTGGCATTTTTCACATTAAGGGGAATGAAAAACAAATACATGCACTTGCATTTGCATTTAGTTTTCATGCGAAAAATGATTGAGGAAAGTGAATTTAGTGTGTGCTCTTTGTTCTTTGTTTGAAAGAATCATAATTTTCTTTCCGTAGTAGCTAGGATTTTCATTGATCAAAATAAACAACGATTGTTTATCGTTGTAGATTGAATTTTTAGGAATTTCAAATCAACATCACACAGTGAACCATTTAAAGGAAAATTTTTAAACAAGATCAAATCTAAAATAAATCTCAATGAACCTAACAATGCTTTGGAACCTAATGCAACACATCTAGAGGTCTAGGCAGAGACGTGATCCGGTGTTGTAAGAACTAGTAACTATCATTTTCATCGAAGGTTGGGTGATTCATCCTCCTTGATATGACAAGTGCTAGCATGGACTTGTGCTCCTCGTACCGTCGAGTATATATTGGGAGACCGCAATAGGCTTACATCCTTTATCCATAGGAAGTCGTGTCTGCCGCCCTATCGATCACAATGCACTGAACACAACATTCGGGAAGATTGATTGCCACATAAGTCCTTGGTAATTTCTCTTTAATTTATCACCAAGGTGTATATTGCAGTTTTGTGATTGGTTTGGTAATCCCTCTGTCTAGATTTCTAGAGTAGTCACTTTCATTCCTTTTCGACTCTTTAAAAGAAAAGGTCCATTTGAGCACTTGTCACTTCAGGCTCATTAAAAATCGAAGGGGACTAGAATCATATTTAGCTTTTTCTCGACTCTTAAAAATTGAAAACACAAAGTTGTGTCAAAGTGTCATTAAAATTTATCAAATTCAAAATAACATCATTTTCCCCTTAATTTTGAGTTGATCATGTAATCCACAATCGTGGAAGAAAGTCAATCAAAACCCCGTCGTTCGTGGAGACTAGCGAGTCAACCATCTTTGACTCTGGAAATGAAACCATTCCGGGCAAAACGGTCTCATTTCACTGAGTCCAATTCATCTGGTTTATTTGAACTTTTGTTTCAACATCATGAGAGACTACAGTTACTCCGATCATTTTTGGTACATCTGCCTCTAGAGAAGAAGTTTTGATGTTACAAGAGGACATTAGAACTGATCCTAGTGTGATGGTAGACACTTCTATACCTGAAACAACTCTGTCTAGAGTTGATCCAAAGACCGAAGTTCACTTATCTAAACATCTGGAAGTTGAGTTCCAGAATTTAGAAGGTGTCACCCCTCTGGTATCTGTCACTGCAGAAGCTATACCTTCTTCGGCTCTAGAAATATTTTACGAACCTGATGGTCTACCTTTTCCACCTAGACTGATTGCTATAGAGGAGATAGTAGAGGATCCTCCATCTAGTACCCCGTTACATTTTGGAACTGGGATTAATCTACATCCTTCTACTCCTGAATTTGGTTTTTTTAATCATCCTTCATCGCAAGTTCCTGTTGAATCGCTAGGAAATCTTTTGGATAGACTAAACATGTCTGAGCAACCATCAAAATCTAGGACTGTGTCATCTGATACAGCCACAATAGAACTTCATGCTGCCATTCCTACAACGTTTGTTGGTATACCATCTGTCCCAGCTACTTATCAGTCACTAGCTGGAATCCACTCAGGGGTTGTTTCGATGACATGGTTTGTTCCTATTTATTCATCCAGAGTCCCATCTGGTATTTCTTATGTTGAAACTTAGCAAATTGATCCTACAGGCCAGTATCAATTTAGGCAGACCAGTCTTTAAAGACCGATATATCCTTTGAACACTAGACTGCTGCCATATGGAGGATAGCATGCTTCTTCATTGTTCCCTCCTGGAGAACAACCATATGAGAGTGTACAACAAAATTCAGGTCAAACTGGAATTACATCCAGTGGTTGGGTACCAATACTACCTCAACAACCAATGGTTGTATATTCAATGCAAATGATCCAACCTGTGTCGAACATTCCCACTACACCTGCTATTATGACTGTGCCGCAAGTATAAGCACTGCCTATTGTGTGTCAACCTCAAGTCTCTCAGGTTGCAATACAACAGCCTCTTGTCTCTGCAACTCAATCACAACCTCAGGTTAGTGCTTCCTTACCTAGAACGACTTAGGCTCAAACAGGTATTATCACTCCACATCTTGGTCAATCTTCCAGTATTGGACAACAGCAAATGGTCCAACAACCATGGCTAGTACAATACCAACAACCGCAATTCCAGCAAACCTACCGAGGACCTGAGCAACAAGGCTTTGTAGGTAATGGACAACCACATTTTCAATATAGTTATCAACAACCACATTATACTGGTTATGTCCAACAAACTTATCAAAGTTACTAGCATCAGATACATTATGCTGGTATGCAAAGACTTACTGCTCAGGCGATTCCATCTTACCCTAAGTATGCTTAGCCTAACTTGAATCAGTAGTTTCCTTTCATAGCAACTCTAGAATTACTAGATTTGCACTGGCTAACGAATGATCCAATTGCATACGCCCCTTAGTGGCTAGTGATTCCTCATAATATTCCCTCCGATATTCCTAAATTCAATGGAAATCGAGGCGAAGATCCATCGAATCACACAATGACTTTTCATTTGTGGTGCTCATCTAACACCCTAAATGATGATTTGATTAGACTTCACATTTTTTAGAGAATTCTCACTGGTCATGTAGTGAAATGGTATATTGAATTGCCTAGAGCTTCATTCGATAACTTCAACGCCCTTGCCACTACTTTTCTAACCCACTTTCAGTTACCCATAAGGTACGAAACGAGAACATAACTCCTTACCAACTTTAAACAGACCACGACTACTCACATATCTGATCATATTCATGAGTGGTGACGTCATTGTTGAATGGTAAAGAAGTATGTTCTTGATCAACTTTTAGCTGAGTGGTTTCTTAAGTCCTTATTACCATCTATAACTGAGGACGTGGCAAAAGGAGGAGTTGTCACTGAAGAGAAAGTCATTGCTCATTCCCAATATTTAGACTTGATCTATACTTAGTCAAGCACACTCTACGACAAAATTCCTAATGCTCCAAAACCATAATTTTCCGTTCCTCCCCCTCCTAAATCGAACAGGGACTCTCACGTCGGTGATTGTGTGACCGATACCTCAAGCACGCAAGCTTCAAAGGCTCTATCTGGTAAATCCCTTGCAGTTTCTAGTCAAAAATGAAATGAAAAACCTCTTGCCTCGGAGATTAATGCCATGTCATCTGACAAGGGCAAGAATCCAAAGCAACCAGGGGGGAAGAAGAAAGGGAAAAATAATAAGAAGAAACAGGAGAATTCAACTCCTGAAAATTCTTTTGAAAACCCTACTGGGCAAAAGAAACCCTGTGTTCCATATGTTACATATGTAATGAGGAGCATTGGATGAAAGATTGTCCACATTGAGCTGAGGTCGTGAAATTTTTAAAGACTTCAAGTACCTCAGCAGTGTTAACTGATCCGTTTCCAAACCTAGAAACTAATCATCATGCATCCACATCCCAAGTGCTTATGCTATCTATCTCAAAATAGCAAAATGATGCTTTGATATCAACAAGGAACAAATATTATGGGAATCCACTGTCGTCAAACAACAAAGCTACAGATCAACCTAGTAGTTCGACGATGACTTACCAGTTGTTCAAGCAGTACAAAGATTTCGACATTATGTTGTCTTTCGCAAGACTACCATTGTGTCAAATTGCAACCCTATGACCTACATTCTATCGCGTCAATTACTAGGGGCCAAATATTCCAAATGGATAGCCATTTTGGAAGAGTTTGATCTGGAATTCACCAAATCCAAATCAAAGAAGTCTCTCGTCTTCGCAGAGTTACTTTGTGACCTTCCATCGTCATCCAATGATTTAACATCTAAAGCATAAATCATGGATGAGACTCTGTTTCTGATATCATCAAGCGATCTATGGTATGGGGATATACTGGTCTATCTCCAAACCCAAAATTTTAGGCCTAACACCTCTAGCTCTAAATAGCGGCGTACTCGATACCAAGCGAAAGACTACTCGATCATTGGTGATACGCTTTACTACCATGGTATCGATACAGTTCTATGAAGGTGCCTCACGCATGAGGAGGCCAAAAAAGTTTTGAATGGCTATCATTCAGGTGCTTGTGGAGGGCATCTATCTAGTTATGCTACTGCATAAAATATCTTACGAGCAGGTTACTTCTGGCCCACCATATTTAGAGATTGCATAACTACAGTCAGAATTTTCCATGCTTGTTAGATTTTTGATTGCAAAACCAGATTACCTCTTGCACCACTTCATCCAGTAGTTCTTGGGCCATTCACTAAATGGGGCATTGATTTCATGACATGTAACCCCACCACAACTGGGGGGCATGGGTATATTATAGTCACCGTCGATTATTTTACAAAATGGGCCGAGGAGATGCCTACATTAAACAACAATGGCGAAACAACTGCTCTTTTCTTTTTTAATCATGTAGTTTCTAGATTTGGTGTTCCATAGGCCATAGTCACAGATCATGGATCGCATTTCTCCAATCACATGATGGTTGAATTCGCTACCAAATTAGGACTGTCCCATGATAGTTCTACTCCATATTATCTGCAAGCTAACGGACAGGTTGAGGCAATCAACAAAGTCCTTAAGCTCATGCTGCAGAGAATGATTGGAGTCCACAAACGGAATTGGCATTTAATCATGTACTCAGCTCTGTGGGAATATGGGACTTCAGTGAGAAATACAACTGGATTTATGCCCTTTTAGTTGGTGTATGTTCTAGAAGTTGTCTTACCAATTCAGTGCAAAATCTTGTCCCTCAAGCTCGCAATTTATCTGCTCCCCGAAACTTCTAAAGAAGAGGCTCGTTTCATGGAACTAATCCACCTAGATGAAGCCTGACGTAATGTGACACTGGCTAACAAAGCACATAAGAAATGCGTTAAGGCCCAATATGACAAGAATGTCAAGCCTCGTGTCTTCTCAGAAGGTGACCTGGTCTTACTTTATGATCAGGACTCTTACAAATTGGGAGTAGGTAAGTTCAAACCATTATGGATGGGCCCCTACATTGTTAAATGAGTATTAACAAAAGAAGCCTACGAGCTTGTCGATTATGATGGGATTCCGCTGTCGCAGCCCTGAAACAGGTTGTATCTTAAACATTACTATGCTTGATTAAGCGTAGTAAACTCTTTGTATATATGTTTTGTTGCTTTTTTGTTTTCTTTGAGAGTTGTCATTTTGGTTAGGTAATCCACTTCGCTTTTGTTGTAGATGTCAAACTTTTTGGAACCATTTTTTGGGTATGCCGATGGAGCTAGTCATAGTAATTGGAACCTATCCTCTGCGGCCTAGGCCATTTTCACTCCAAAATGGTGAGTTAGTGAGTTTCAGGGGGATATGTATTGGCCGATTGACGAACAACATCGGTGAGTATAGCATGTTGATTGAACTTCTCTCTGATGCCATTTAAGATGGCATACATTGACTTGTTGTCAGGATAGATTCACAACTTTTCATTCTACAGCTTACTAGAGTTTATTTTGTTCAGAACGTAGCCATTTATCGCATGTTCCTAAGAGTCAGGATTTTGGAAAGACAGTTTGATTTCATTCAATATCAACACATTTCCACAACTTAAACACATTGACTGATTCATTAGGAAACTATGTGTTAGATAGACATTTGCAGCATTTGTAAACAAAGGAGTTTACATTAACATTTGCATCATGATTGCATACCTTAACCAAAATATAACTCCAAAAATAAAAAAGATATAACTGTTTATAGTTTTTACAAAATGTTTTGTGTCCAAGACAAAATCGGTCATATGACCAAGAAAATAAAAAAATGAATGCAGAGAAGCATCCTAAACTAATGATGCTGGTGATTACATGTCATCGCCTGTGCAATCATGCACAGGAGCCTAGTCCATCGACTTAGCACGCCAGTAGTATGGCGTTGTAACCTCAAAGGTAACTCATTGGTCCTGACATCCTGAATACCGAGAGTGAGGCCCTTGAACTGATCCTACAACATTGCCAGGGTCTTTGATATGTCTAGATCCCAAAGGACGACCCTCCCTATAGCCTCTCCTACTAGAGCATCATCTGCCACCTACAAGTGTCCCACTCATCACACTGGTCCAATATCTGCACACACATATAAGTTTGATTAGTCTTGGTAACATTTAAAAAAAAAAAAAATTGTAAAACTAATAAACAAAGGTGTGGTCAAATAATTTTACCTATAGCACTCCACTGCTCGGCAGCTAGTAATACCAAAACATGGGTCACCTCAAAAATCCATATTGACATATGGATACTCTGCAAAGACCATCCCCTGATGGTCGAACCACTCGAAAAAGGCATCAGAGAAGGAAATATGTGACTAACCGGCATGTCTAGCCATAAGATCAACCCATGTCTACATCTGTGGTTCCCTTGATTCTGGCAATCCCAGTGAAATGTTCTGAGGTTGCATTAGTGGAATCCTCTCCAAAGCAAAAGCAGTCAATATGGAACCATAGCCGAAATTCTTAGTTCTTCCATTCTTTACTTTGGATAGTTGTTCTTTTATGACAGGAAGTACTACCTCACACCAGTTGAACACCTTCTGTTCTAGGCATTCCAAGGCGTACTGCATGTAAGATCTATTTGCCAAATTCAAAGCCGCGCTATAGAATGACAAGTTCCCCAAGCACAAACCTACCACCAAGCACAGTTCCCCTTTGTTCCAGCTCGTTAAAAAATGAACCCACCTTCGGTAAATAACCTTTGTGATTTCCATGTTGTCAGCCTTTTGAGCCTTGGTTGTGTTCCTACCATCACCTCCATTCTTTTAGCCGATCATACGCTTCCACTTGATTATTTACCCCTTTTTGAGGAACAACTGCGACAAGTGGTTTTGCTAGCCAACCTCTTCACATCACCATGTTTTGAGAAGTTCCAAGCTTACCCAGAACTAGTTGCTACCCTAGACACTACTCATTCCTCATAAACGAGTCTCCTTTAAACTCTTTTTAGATTCGTTAAATATGAAAAGATTATTGAGTGCTTATCTTCTTAGGCTCGTTAAAGTGATAAAAAATTCATCCCTTTCGTATTATTTTATCCTTTTTTGGACTTAATGGATTATCCTACAAAATTTTTTTGGAGTTTTCCTTTCATCCCTTTTCAAACTCTCTAAACATGAAAAGGACTGAGTTATCCTTGTCATTAAACTCGTTAAAACAATAGTGACAAACGCATCCACCCAAGGCGAGATAGAGTCCCCTTTTCTTCCCTTTTCAAACTCTCTAAACATGAAAAGAACTGAGTTGTCTTTGTTGTTAAACTCATTAAAACAATAGTGACAAACTTGTCCACCTAGACAAGAACGAGTTTCACTGTCGCTAAACTTGTTAAAATATAGTGACAGGTTTGCCTAAAGGACAAATTATAGAACAAGCATATGTTATCCTCCTTAAGCTTGACAAAAATAAAGAGGTACTGGTCAGCAATAACTGGGGAGAAAAGGAAAAGAACTTGAAGAATTTTATGGTAGCACGTCACTCTTGAACATGACACTTTCACTCCATCACCTTGATTGAGTCGGGTTGGGTTATCCATTCATCGGTCATTTTGACATTGGTATTCGACACCATCCATATATTGGGGTTAATGCTACCAATCCATCTTAGTGTCGCCGATATGTTCAAGAGGAGTCATTCAGTTGAGAAACCACAATCCAGTTAATGCCTCATCCACTGCAATACCTTCACCCTCCATTTTTCATGACTGCCATTCCTGAGCCTTGTGTCGTCAGATCGTTTTCACTTCCATAAAATCATTTGCTTCATTTCGTGTCGTAAATGTGGGATACATTAAGGCCCTCCTATGATGGGTCACTTCTTGTCGACATCAGCTCATTATCCGAGAAGTTTACCTAGAAACACCCTTTTTAGTACTCTAAAACTTGCATGCCTCAATGGCAAGTTTCTCACTTCTGCAATAGGTTGACATCAATGGCCTTCAACCAAAATATTTTTTGTGGTGTTCAACATCAGATCATATATTCACACCATGTGAATTGTATTGTATTACCTCGAGGGTCATTATCATTATCGGTGATTCCTCTCGTGTTTATTAATAGCTCACGTTATTGGCTGGTAATCAGGGAATGTCTTTCCATGTTCGACTTCAGAACATATCTTCACATGGATTGACTTGTACATCGGGAAAAGATTGAATGAGCTTGAAGACCATGGATCTAATTTCATCCATCTAGGCTGTGATATATATTCAGGGATATAAAGATATCAAATGTACATAGAAGCTGCACAGATGGTCATCCGAGCCAGGGATGATGAATCTACATTTGAAGAGTCACCAGTCTGCATATGCAGAAAACTATCTTTTCTATGTACATGAAATGAATTTATAAAGTTGAGCATGGAAATGCCCGCCTCAACTAGATCATGAAAATTATATTATGATGATGTATTGTATTGTATCTTATATAGGTCACCTTCCAGTTTTGAAACCTCAGATCCTCATGATAAAGCATTTCACCCGACATCAAAGATTTACGACTTCATGCTTTAGGGGGCAACTGTTATAGACATATTTGGGCACTTCAACCCCAATCTTATATGTCAATAAACTAGGTCTATTTAACCCCTAAAATAGTTGTTTCATACCCTAAAATATCATGGTCAAATGATTACATCATGCCCCAAAAGTTCCACCTAAAAAACCATCCAGAATTGGCCTAAACTAGACCATACTGACTGCTCCACTGTTAAGGTGCGATGCATACTGACTTCTACACTAGCTAGGTGTGATTCATACTGATGAGGCCTTCTGTAGGGTGCTATGAGTGAGGATGGACAAATGTCTGAGATAGTTTTCTAAGTGGATTCTCATGGAATCTTTTACAAACTTCTCCTATGACACTTGCCTCTCTGAATTTTCCCAGGGATGAGTAAGATATACAAGATATCTTCGAGTGGAACCAAATGAAAAAAGTGGAATGTCACTAATCAAAACCCCAAAGATGACTCACAACCTTGCACACATCTATAAATGGATTCCTCATCTGAGAGATCTGGAGGCTAGAACTTTGTAATTTGCAAGGAAGTGCTGATAGTTTGTATTTGAGAAAGAGAATTGTATTGTTGGTGTGATCTTACTTTTCATGAGGTGAAGAGGGGTTTGATGCTAGGACGGTGATGCTGGATTAGACAACTGGGTTGTAATTCTCCCTTCTATTTAATAAAGTTCTTTGAGCTTTCTTCCATATAAATGTGCAATTGTGAATGTTATTGTTTAGGAATGCCATTGTATGTTCATTACATTTATGATTCTGTAATGTTTATGATATAATAGATCAAGTTGCTTTGACGCTTCTTTGTTACTATGTTTCTAGAGGTACTCTCCAAGTGGGATAAGTATGGAGAGGAGTGGTGAACTTTGTCAAGGGGGAGAGATATCAAGCAAGGAGTTAAGTGGAAGATCTAGGTTGGTTCCTTTGTCTTTCTCTTGTATATTATACATAGACAAAATTCGAAATTGCTTTTAACTATTGTTTCTGGGGTAGCTTCCAATCCTAGAGGGCTAGTCAATCAAAAAGACATTAGTTTTCCCAGAAATAGGGCTTTAAACATAGAAGAGTTGGCTCTTATTGGATCGCTCCTTAACAAAGAAGAACCTATACTAGAACTCAAACTAGAACAAGGAGATGAGGATGAATACCAATTAGAAGAACCCTCGGAAGAGGAAACCCGGATTAATGTGCTGTGGGATTTCCATAGTAATGAGAACGACGATGAGGGAGATAATACTGTAGAAATCAATGCTAATGAAATCCACACGAAGTAAATGGCCGCTCCCAGGTGCGATAAAACCCATAGACCAGACCAAGAAAGATGCTTGCCCTGTGAAAACATCTGCTCTTGAAGTTTCTGATGGAAAAGATAGATCTAGTGGTGATTCTGGGAATACCCTAGTTGCAAACCATCTAGAAAAGGATAAGACATCTCCCACTGCAACTAAGGTGACTCAAGATGGTAAACTCCTATTTAAGAATAACAAAACTAGTATGTTTACCCTACCCTATCATGCTTGTAACATTGACTACAATATTGTAGATGATCTCAAGAAGTCTAGGGCTAATATCACATATTTCGCTTCTTAAAATTAATGCATCAAAGAGATTTGTTGCTGAAAGCTATGAACAAGCGGAGTTGCAAAGCCCCCACTACCCCAAGCAGCCAAACCAAGAAGCCAGTGGCCAGGCCTATCAATACCTCTAGCGTAGCCCAAATATCATTAGCCATGGAAGCCACTCTATCTAAAATGACTTGAAAGCCTCAAGATGTCAGTGTAGCCATGATAGGGAGGAAATCAAAATCTATGACTCCACCCTTCCTAATCACATTTTAAATCTTCAACATGAATGTGCACAATTGTTTAGTAGAATCTAGTGCCTCATCCACTGTTATGCCTTACGCTGTGGCCAAGAAACTTTAGGAAATACCCGATAAAACTAAAACTCGAATTATGCAGTTGGACATAATGAATGTGAGAGTTATTGGGGAGCTGAAAGATGTGTTGATTCGGATGGTTGCCAAACCTGAATACACTCAAGTAATTGATATAGTGGTAGTGGATATACCCAAGGCTTATGGAATGTTTCTTAGTAGGGACTGGTCATCAAATCTAAATGGATATTTCTCAACTGATTCGTCCCACCTTTTGTTGCCTCAGAGGAGAAAAGGTGATATGTTGAGAGTGGATCGGGAAATATATATGAAATATGTGGTAACGGAATTGAACGACCCCAATGAACCTGTAACGTTCTCTAGATATATCCTTGGGAATTATAGTTTTGATGTTTATGCCATGGAAACCTGTTTCAAAGAATGCCCTGCAAAAATAGCTAAGGAGATCTTGACAAACACACAGTTGGAAGAAAGAATCAATCACCCCCATAATCTAACTGATGAGCTATCCTGTACTATAGTAGATGATAGGATTAATTTTGTAGATAATAGTTCAATTGATGTAGCATTAGATTATACATTTTGGGCACTCTATTTTAATAGCTCTAACTTCCTTGAAAATGCAGATGCTGGAAACATTTTCATTGGCCCACTAGGGAACCAACGCTTGATGGCCAACCAGTTGGAATGCGCGTGCACTAGTAACACTGCAGAACATGAAGGCTTGCTAAAAGGCCTGAGAAGAGCCATTAAAGGGAATATAAAAAATCTCAGAGTTTTTGATGACCCACAGATAATGGTGAACTAGGTAAAGAAAAGGATACAATACAGTTCGCCACACCTGGTGAGGTACCAACATGAGGTATGGAGTTTACTTAGCAATTTCAATTCTTTCAATGTCACATACATACCTCAAAATTATAACCACGATTCCGATCTGATGGCTGCTATGGTTGTGAAACTTTTGCCTAATCTTAGATTAAATAGGAATAAATTTCATGTTGAATTGATTTTCAAATCATCCGTAACTGATAAAATTTCAAATTGGTAGGTGTTCGAAGGTGATAATAAAATTCTGGAGTTCCTGCGTTGCGAAAGAACACCCAAAAACATAGCCATTAACAAAAGGGAGCATGAAAAACTTATAAACGGAAGTGAAGATGAGGTGATATATTTGATTGAGAAATTTATTTACTTTTCGTCTCCCATGAGTGAGCCAACAAGTAAGCACACAAAATTACAACACTCATGGCTGAGCTCATTCCAAGTTGTGGAAAAAATTGGTCATGGAATTTACAAATTGAAAACTATACAGGGAGAAACTGAAAAACTCCCTATTAATGGCCAACATCTCAAGAGATACTTCCAGTAGCCACCACATAGTGGTTACCCCTTGAGTACGTTAGAGTTCATTTCGTTTTGCTGTTAGTGTAGTTGTATTCCTATCCTTTCTTTTGTTTTTTGCAAAGTCTATTTTCCTACTGTTTTGAATTACGTTCCTTTTTAGCCAGCTGATGGGGTCCTCCAGTATCGTTCTACCTTTCATATTTGCCCTCATTCATCACTCTCAACCTTTCCCTTCCTCATTAAATTGCTGGTGATCCCGATGTTCCTGAATCCATCATTTCCCTGCAAATCAAACAAACTTTCTTTCAGCCCACAAGCACTTGAGAATCAACAGCAGAATGCAAATCGAAACCCCTCATTGGCATGTACTGCGAACTGTGTGATATCTGTTGATAACTTGGATATCTAGATCATGTAGGGGCATCTTTATAAAACAAAAATGTGCAACTACAGCTGAGCTGGCATGGAGGAATGCTGCATTTAAATAAATCCCACTCAAACCTAGTCTATACTTGTTTGTAAGGTTTACAGTCATTCTCCATTGGCCCCATCCACCACACTAAATTGTCCTCTACTTGCTGCCTGCAAGTAAACCTCCTTTCATGGGTTAAGCTCACTATCATATACCTTGTGGCAAATCCAATTGTGCTCTAGTCCTTGTGCCTGAAACTGGAAGGACTTATTTAAAAGAAAAGGAAATGTCAAGTCCTTGTGCCAATCTAGAAGGATAGGTTGTTCATAAAGCTGGTTTGAGTAGGGAGTGTTGTTGGGCTGAGAGTAATGGTTGACATAGCAAGCCCAACTGTGATTAAGTGGTTTAAAAATATGGTATGATCCATGATTGTGCCCCATTCAATCATATGAAAATATAGCACTGAAATTCTTATACAAAGTGTAGATAAACACATCTACACAAAGAGCTGAGATACACACCTAAAATAGGTATTGGCAGACCAGTGATGGCCCTGAAAGGATTTTTGAAAGTTGGAAACAAGTAGAGGAAGGTCAATAAATACCATAACACCACAAGTGGAGAATGCCTATCAAAATCCTATCAGTAAGTAGAAGCTATTTGTCTTTATCCCACCTGAAGCAATTAATGTTGAAGTGGAACCCATGCTTGTCGATCTGTACATAGTGCATTTCAGGTTTATCTTAACACCTTGTTGTTCTATTTGATCTAAGGTTTGTTTGGAAACAGAAATAGCTCCTTCACCCAAAAGTTCACCACTTGTTGTGGCCACAACAACCACCCTATTAAAACTTGCCTTGATAGCAATTTTGAATGGGCCCCCCATAAGTTGATCTTGCACTCCTCCGAATGATCTATCCTATCCCAAGGATTTTAGCTCTTTGCCAAGCTAAATCTTTAATCTCTAAATGGTCAAGTCCCCCTTTGATAAATCTCTGTTGCATAGTTCATTCTTGACCCAGCTTAGCCCTTCATTCATATCCTTCATCAGACTTTTCAATCTTCATACGCATTTGTGGTATTTCTATGCCCACATGCATAATCATCCCCACCCTCACTACAGTTATTTGTGCACTTAATACACAAAACCTTCTATCACCCCTTTATTTTCATTATAACCCTTTATAAAGAAAATCCTTTGCAAAGCATTAATAAATCCCTTTTATGAGCCTATCACAACTAACATAATGCATTCATGGATGTTGGACCTGACGGCATTGTTAACCGCATTTCATACATCATCGGGTCCGAAAGCCCATTACATATCGTAATCAACCTGGGTATGATGCCTTTACATAAAGCACTATGTTGTCTTCCGAACCCAATGAAGTTATTAACTGAAATATATGTGCTATCGGGTCTGATTCCCAATTGCTCATCGCATTTTGACAGAGCGCGGGGGCATACAGTTAGCGGGGAGGTGGAAGCCAGACCTACCAATGATTATAAAACTAGGAATATTTATTTTCAAGTTTGACCGAATGGCCATATGCAGATTTTTCCCTTTATCCATGTGTTGTGCGATAAAGCATTAACATTGGGGTTTCCCAAAGGGAAGGGTAGCATTGCAGATCCGAAGGGATTTATGAACCTCAACACATATGTGTTTTAGGTTTGGGATCCATCACTTATCGCTATCGGTGGGATCCAGAATCTCTATCTATATAATATATATATATATATATATATATATATATTATATATAGCGCATCATAACCTCCTGGACCCACCGATGATTACAAAGCCGAGCATATAATTTTTCAAGTCGACAATTTTATTTTGGCTGTGTTTTGTGACAGTTTTCAGTGTAAACTGAGTTTGGCTTGCGAGGCTTAATTTATGCATAAAGCTAAAGACCAAGGGTCAATTCTCTCGTCATTGTCATTCTTTATGTTATAAATGTTTCATGGATGCGAAATTTGTGTTTTTTAAGCATTTTGTAGCATATCTACATATTTGTAACTGATGTTGGTCGTCTCTACAGGTGAGGACCGAGAGAAGGAAAGTGAAACCTCAGGATGGATGCATAAGCTTCAAGTTTGACTCCAAATAAGAGATGCATGCACCGATCCGAAGGGCTTGCCCCCGCGGATATGTGTATTTGAAGATCGAGTTCTATGGCATGGTGGTCATATGTCCAGGTGTTTCCCATGTATTCCCAAAAGAGAAAACCGCTCCAGATTGCATCATGAAGAGATGACAAACAATCATCCTCTCTAATCAATAACCATTTAGTGCCCAGGAAATGAAGTGCCCTAATGACAAGAAACGCCCTTTACGTGTCAGTAGTGACACCGACTATTTTCACTTGTTTCTTCTGATCGGTATGATGAAGGAAGGAGAAGGAAGGAGAAGAGGTAGGGAAGACCGAGAACGAGAGGCTTTTAGCATAAATATTACCTCCGAAGAGGAGGAGTGGCTTTTGATTTTCAAGGAGAACAATGTTACTTTATTGTGAATGAGGAGGACTATTTTTGAGAGAAGAAGGAGCCTTTAGTTTCAGACTCATTGTATTGTTTTGGATCAGAGTGTTGTTATTGGCATGAATGTAAATGTGATTTATATTTATGTATATTGATGACTTACAATTCACCATTAGTCATGTTAAACTGAATGTGACTCACTTTCATGGTTAACTTGTGAATGGTCTCTAATTTCAAACTACATTAAACATAAGTTGCAGTTTTAATTCCATAGAAGAATGTGGATTCCTATATGAGTGATTGGATTGCAATTTAGCTTTAATGCAATCTTTTCAAGTTGTGAATTCAGCGATTGATTCATTTGGACTTGAATCTATGCATGATGTTTAACCTTCTTTATCACACTCTTGCTGAACATATATATGATGTTTAAACCTCTGTATCATGCTCTTGTAGGATAGATTAGAGTAGCTAGGATTAGATTAGAGTAGTTAGAAGTAGTATAGATAGGATTTAATACATAGAGGTTAGCTGTTTCATTTTGTTGATTTAATTGAAGTCTTCCTCCCGGAATCAATGATTCGACATGTTCAAGCGGTTTACGGGGTCCCTTAAAACCCATTGGAGCTAGCCAATCCAAAAAAAAGCAGGTCTAATTGGGGCTTTTGACCGAGTTAGTTCCCCCTGTTGGCATAGTATACAGTAGCCATGTCAACACCTCCAAAGAAGACAAGGCAACAAAAGAACCTCTTCTAGATGGCCATTCTAAAGGCAAAGGGAAAGGAGAAAATCCTCCTCTAACAACACCTCCTTCTAGCCCTTTGATTAATTAGATGTAAAATTTGATTTTCCAATATATGATGGAGAATTAAAAGTAGAAAAGCTAGATAACTATATTAGACAGATTGATGTATATTGAAAAGTGCAGAACATCGATTCAGAAAGGAGAAATATTCAGCTGGTCAGTCTTCGCCTTGGAGGAACTTCCCTAGTGTGGTGGGAAGGTAGGATGCAAGCTGATTTGTAGAAGCATGGTAAAATTCTTTCTACCTGGAGTGAATTTGTTTCTGCCATTAAAAAACAATTCTATCCACTAGCTTATATGTAGCAAACCATGATGAGTTGGAAAACTCTTCGCCAGTTAAAGGGGAAAAGTGTACAAAGCTATACCTAGGAATTTAGAAAAAGAGCTTTAATTCTAGGCATTTCTTTAGACTCACCTGAAACTTTACTGAAGTATATAGGTGGTCTACACAGCTATTCGAGGCACACCATTCTCATGTTTAACCCTACTAGCATAGATGAGGTATCAGTTCAGGCTACACATCTAGAGGCTAGAGGCAAGAATGTGAACCTAGAGATTGGGGGATCATCAAGACCCACTACAAGAAAGAATAAGGAAAAGAGGAAGCATAATTGGAAATAAAGGAAGGAAAATGTTGTACAGATAGACAAACCTTCATGCACTCACTGCAAGAACGTTGGACATGATGATGAGCATTGCTGGTCTTTGCATCCAGAGCTGGAACCCAAGAAGTTCGATGGCAAGAAGAAGAAGACTACTGCTGTTATTCAGAAAGATTTGGGGTCAGACTCAGGTGATAAAACAACAGTCATAGCTATAGGTATAAAAGGTAAAAATTCTAAAGCGTCTACAAGTAATTCTGTACAAAATAAAGATAATGAAGGAAATGAGAGGAAAAGACATGAGCTTTTTCATATTAGAGTTATTTCCAAGCATCAAAAGATTGATACTTTATTTGATAGTTTTTCACAAGTAAACTTGATTTCTGAAGCAATTGAAAAGAAATTGGGACTACTAACCACACCTCACAAGAAGCCATATCCATTAGGTTGGGTATGTGATAAAGCAAAGCTACAATTGACTAGACAATGTAAACATAGGTTTTCTTTTGGGTCAGCATTTGTAGATGAGGTTGAGTTAGATATAGTTCCCTTGGATATATGTGTTAATGTTTTAGGAAGTCCTTACTTGTATGATAGAAAAGCCATTTTCTATAGAACTCAAAATAAGTATCAACTCACAAAATATGGAATATAATATACTGTAAGAGCTCATTAGCTCAAAAATAACTACACTCTCATTAACTCAATGCAGATGAAAAGAATTTTAAATTCATGCAAGCAATTTTTACTAATGATTGTAAATGAAAAGAAACCTGATAAAACCAATGTATTTGAAGGCTGTGATGCTAAGTAGCAAGCTGATTTAGAAAAAGTTGTTTCAGAATATGATATCCTATTTCAAGAACCTAAAGGTCTGCCACCCAAAAGGGAAATTGGACATGATATTCATTTGTAGCAAGATGCTCCATTGCCTAACATCGGAATGTACGGGTTATCCACTTTAGAGAATGTAGAGATCAAGAAGCAGGTACAGGAGTTGCTCGAGAAAGGGTTCATAAGGCGAAGCACATCACCATGCAGATCTCCAATCATGTTGGTGAGAAAGAAAGATGGTTCGTGGAGGATGTGCATTGACTACAGAGCACTGAATAAAATAAAAATAAAATATCGTTATCCTCTTTCTCGCATAGATGATCTATTAGATCAGCTGAAAGAAGATGTTTACTTTTCCAAGTTGGACTTCCGTAGTGGCTACCATCAGGTTAGAGTAGCAGAGCAAGATGCATGGAAGACTACTTTCAAAACAAAGCAAGGGCTATATGAATGGCTAGTTATGCCTTTTGGCTTAACTAATGCTCCAGCCACTTCATGAGGTAATGAATGATGTACTCAGGCCTTTTATTGATGATTTTGTAATTGTGTATTTAGATGCCATTCTTATTTTCAGTAAAACATGGGAAGAACATTTGAAGCATGTAAAGCAGACTCTAGATGTTTTGAAAAAAAAAATATCTATGTTAAGTTATCAAAATGTGAATTTCACAAAACATCTTTGAATTATTTGGGTCATATAGTAAGCAGTGGTGAATTGAAGATAGATCCCTCTAAGGTCAAAGTCATTGTGAACTAGCCTAAACCTAAATCTACTACAGAAGTTAGGAGCTTCATAGGGGCACCACAATATTGGAGAAAGTTTATTCCTAACCTTTCCTTAATTGCAACTCCCTTACATGCTTTGACAGGATTGAACAAGGTGTTTCAGTGGGGAGGCAAACAACAGAAAGCCTTCGACACCATGAAATAAAATATTATTATAGCATCAGTACTAGCGTTGTCAGATCTTCAAAGACCATTTGAGATTGAAACAGATGCCAGTGACTATGCCATGGGAGCAATGTTGATGCAACATGATAAACTGACATGTTATCATTATGAGACAATTAATTCTACAGTAGTTAATTATCCCACATATGAAAAAGAATTGTATGCATTAGTGTTGAGTGTGAAAAAGTGGAAACGTTACCTATTGGGCAAAGAAATAGTTATGCATACTAATCATCAACCACTTCAATATTGACACTCACAAAATAAGTTGCAACAATCATGACACTATAGGTGGATGGGTTTTCTACAACAATTTCACCTAGTTATCAGATATAAGAAAGGCATACACAATAAAGTTGCAGATATTTTGTCTAGACCAATCATAAATGCATCTACTATACTTAAGCATAATTCAGTATTGCATGAAAGCTACATTGAACAATATGCTCAAGATGTAGATTTTAAAGATGTATATGCAACTTTAAGTCATGGAAAACAAGTAGAAGAATTGGATTATCATGTTAAGGACCAACTCTTGTATCATTTGGGAAAGCTATGCATTCCTGAAGCTGAAAGAGTTAATATAACCCGGGAAGCACATACTTCTCTAATATCAGGTCATTTTGGTGTAAGTAAAATAGTTGCACAACTACAATGATTCTGTTATTGGCCCAGAATGCATGAAATAGTTTCTAGATATATTAAAGGGTGTACCATGTGTGCTAAAAGCAATCCCAACAGTAGAAAACTAGGCTTGTACACTCCACTTCCAATTCCTTCTCATCCATGGGAAAGTGTTTCCATGGACTTTGTTGGGGGATTGCCAAAATTAGAAAATTTCATGGCTATTTATATGTTATTGTGGATAGGTTCAACAAAATGTGTATTTTAATACCTTGTAACAAAAAGATTACAACTGAAAAAACAACAGAGTTGTTCTTTCAGCATGTCTGGGTGCATTTTGGGTTACCCACTTCCATAGTATCTTATCAAGATTGTTGATTTGTTAGGAAGTTTTTTTCAAGTCTGTGGGAATTGATGGACACCAGATTGAAGAAGAGAACAACCTTTCACCCACAAACAAATGGCCAAACAGAGGTGGTCAACAAGACAATGATCTAGTTGCTTAGGGGCTATTGTAGTAAGCATCCCAAGCTTTGGGATGAACATTTATGTTATGTGCAACATGCTTACAACCATGCTAAACATTATTCTACACAAATATCTCCTTTTGAGACTTGTTTTGGTTTCATATCAAGGTCTCCCTTTGCTTTTGTATTTAGTAAAGACATATCAGTTGATGGACATAGTGATGTGGACAAAGCAACTATGCTCATTGAAGAGATCCAAGAAATTCACCAGACAGTGCAGGAACAACTGGAAAAGATCCAAGCCAAGTGCAAGGCAAGGCATGATAAGCATCGAACTGAGCATAGCTTCCAACTTGGTGATCGAGTCTGGCTATATATCAGCAAAGATAGAATGCAAGGTGAAGGAGAGAAGCTGAAGCCAATAAGGTATGGGCCTTTCAAGATACTTGAGAAAAATGGTTAGAATGCTTTTCACCTTGATTTTCTAGCTTACATGCACATATATGCAGTAGTTAATGCAGAGAACTTGGGGCTATTTGAACCTTCATTGGTTGAAGATCTCGAAGAGAAAAGTTAGTTGCCTTCTATTGATGATTTGTTGCCTAAATATCTTAATGAGTTGTATGAAGATATAGTTTTGGATAGGAAGGTGAGAACTACGCGCAAAGGGGATGTTAAGTATCTCAGAATCGGACTCAAAGGTTCAAAACCAAGAAGTGCAAGATGGATAGAGATTGGGAAAGTGAGGAAGTTGTATCCTCACTTAATTCATGCTTAAAAACCAACTTTTGGTGGTCCAAAATCTTTTCCAGTGGGAAGGCGTGATCCAAAATGGATCCAAGAACTCTCTAAGTCTTTAACATTTCTTAAAAGATCAAAACAATGACATGAGAAAATCTTCATAAAATAGCATAAAACACTATCAGGAGGAGAAAAACACAAGAAATAGTGGAAAATAGGCTTATCAACGGCATGAATAGTGAACAAACAGGAGTTGTCAGAACTAGCCGATCAACGGTCCAGATCCAATCGACAAATCACAAATCGATGGTGATAGATGGAGGAAGTCAAAGCATACCACATAAAAATTGTGATGGTGATCGGTGGAGTCAACGAGGATCGTCGATCAAGTGGGCAGATCAACAGCCCACGTTGCATCACAAAATCGTAGTAGGGAAATATTAATGGAGTGCTCACCAAACGACCTAGGGTTATCGTGATATGTGATTGTGATCAATTGCATCACGATATTGCAATCAACAAAGACAATGGAGTGGGGCTATATATATATATGTGATGCGATTAGCTATACCTGATGGAAATATAAACGCTATTTCATAAGATTTGAGATCTGTCAATTGTCATTTTTAACGTATTATTGTATGTTTTGTTTATTAAACGAAATGTGAAAGGGAAGCACCGATGCGATGAAACCCGGACTCGAAGGGGTTTAGGAATGAAAATGAATAACATTTCAAATCTGCCCAAAACCATTTTTATGGGATTTTAGTGGTTTTTACGTATTTTCAAAATACAAAGGGAAGCCATGGACAGGGACATTGGGACATGTAATAACGACTTATAGGTAGACCCGATAGGAGAATAGGATGCATTTATGAATATTTGAAGTCTGGATGAACATTTTTTTGGCAGTTTTTCCTATGTTTGAACGCGGCTCTCTGTGTAAACAGAGAATGGCCATTTCAAGGATTTCAAGGGCCCGATGCACTCATTCGTTGCAGAACAAGCGACCACCTCCCCTAAAGACATTATATAGTGATCATTAATGCTCGGAAGGGGGATTCGAGTGGATAGAGGCTGGGAGACAAAAAGCCGAGAAGAGAAAATGAGTAGTTGGCGTAGATTGGCTTTAAAGCCACAAACCGACAAAAGCAAAGGCATGCAGTATTGAAGGCAGTGCTAAGACGAGAGAAAAGATAGAGACAAAGAGTGATAAAGAGAGTCTGTGTACTCAGAGTGGCTTGAGAGGTTCAAGAAAAACTCTTGCTGTTGGTATCTGTTGTGTATTGAGACTAAAATTGAGCTCATACTATTGTAAAATTATGCTTCTGAAGACATAATAGAGAAGCCACCACTGAAGGCTGGACCAAGAGATGTAGCCCAAGAGTTTTGGGTGAACTCCATATTAAACTTGTTGTGTTTATGTGTGTTGTCTATTATGTTTCTTTAATTTCTTCATTGTCTATGTATTTTGCAATCTTATCGATCCATTGCACAAAGTAACATAGGCATATCCATGCACATGAGTCTGTAATACCTTAATAAATGTCTTAGATCTCATTTACAGATCAGATATATAGCTATATTTTTAAATATTATTTAGGCAGTGCATTGGGTAAAGATGATATCACCGGTGTGATCAAAACATATCAAACACATGCATTTGTGATGGTGATTAAGAGGCATTTGTTTGAGTTTAAAATAGACTTGGTGATGCATTTTTTTTTCATGTTTAGATTATGTAAAGTAGATATCTATTTTTTATGTATTTGTAACTAAATTATTTAAAGTAGACATGTTTTTATCATTGTGAGCATGATGTAATATTAGCTAGGAGAAATGTGAAAAACATGAATTTTAGTGGATATCTTGTGATAATTTAATTTGTATTATTTAAACTGTATTATTTAACTCATATTTATTATTAAAAAGAGTTAAATTTAAACTAGTACAATAGCAAATAAAGAACCAAAATAACATCAAAATGTTATATATTTATTACTAGAAAAAAGTTCACTTGCCTCTTTAAGTGAGATCTTCCAATAGAGAAAACCCCCAACTACAAGTAACTTGACCACAAGCCTTATTTACATTTCTTCATCCTCATCTTTAGAGAGAGAAATTTTAATTTAAATTGTTATGAGTTTCTATAGAGATTAAATATAAATTGCTTGAAAATCTCATAATTTAAGTAATAAAATAACTTTTATAAAAATATTTTTTAAGTTTTATTAAATCTAAATTAATTGGGCAATGAGGTGCTCAATGACTAAGAATGGGAGAAATGTTGTCACATAACATTACATTTTAAAATAGTAAAATAATAATTGAAATTAACAAATTAAAAATAGTAATAACAAAAGAAATTGATTTCGGCCATAATTACAATACTTCAATTTACACCTTAATCTTATATAAATTTATATAGAGATATAATGTAACCAAAAGTGAAAAAAAAGATAATTTAGCCTTTTATTATGAGGAAGAAATGAAATGAGTAAAAAAATAGAATTTACTTTTTACTACAAGGAAAAAATGTAATTTTTTCACATGACAAGAAATAGTATTATTGATATTACATTATGTGTAATTCATTTTATGTTCCATTTACATGTGATATTTAAAACAAAAACATATTTATAATGAAAAATATTTTACTGACAACCATAAGTAAAATATTTCAATCTCTACATTAAATAACATATTTTTATAGATACTTTATATAATGAAAAGTAAAGTAATTTAAATTAAATTTGTTCTTATATTCTCACTTTAGTGCATTTTTTTGTTCATATTTATCATCATGACCACCCTCTAAAAGACAACAAACATAGCAGGGCCTACAACCTGGATGCAATAGAAGATGATGTATGGTCAACTAGTGCCTCATCAAGTACGTCTATCAAACTCAGATGAGGTGGAGGACTAAGAGGTAGAACTTGTTCTTCAGTAGAAGTACATGGTTGGTCTACATGAGGAGAAGGAGGTCAGTATTTTCTATCAGAATAAACATATGACACATCCTCTATCTCTGGCATCTGATCGACATCATCAAAAAATTGACAAGAAGGTGTACTATTAAAAGTATCGTTGACACCCTGATGGCCATGATCCAAAGTGTTGGAACCACCAGAAGCATCATCATCACCATCATCATCGTGATTATTATCATCACTCTCATCATCATCATGACCACCCTCGTCATCTAATGGATGTGCTGCTGCAAGATTCCCTACAACCCCCATCGTTGCCACTAAAGTACTAGCTATGATGGCATGTTGTATAAGAGATATCATATCCTATAGATAGGTCTTGTAGAGATCCACGAACATCGGATATATGCTAATATTTCAAGGCCTCATAGGGCAGACTCCTCACTAAACCAAACCTTTGGCCAATCTAGCGCAGTAGTTCGTCCGATATTGGATGGCAAGTCTCTGCCTCCAGATGCCCAAAACCCCTTGAGGATGTGCCTCACCCTCACCCTCTTGGACCTCACCCATCTCCTCATCTCCTCCATCTTGTGGGGGGGGAGGGGGGTGGAGGAGGCATGTCCCCATCATCTGAGCCACTATCTACATAATGTATAGTACACAAAATAATTAGAAAATTTCACTAGACAATTTAATAAAACAATTTAAAGAATGTGCTGGAACAAATTTTATTCTAATTCATAAAAAAAAATAAAATGAAACTAGATTGATTTAAATAAAACACTAGTATTACCTCTATCACATGGATGCTCATCCACTGTGAAGAAGATGTTTGGAAACCCTCTCCAATTAATCCCCATGAATGGATACCCCAACACGAAAAACACATGGTCGTCCACATTGGCCAGTAGCTCTAGTGCCTCATCTGAAACCTTGGCAGAAAACTCGGGCATGCCCCTCTTGGGAATCATCTACCCCAACATGCACATCTTAGCGTCAGTCATCGACCTAGGAGGGTCATGATCAAATGTAGGCCTCGTCTTTAGAACCCTCTCAAAATATAAACAAAAAATCTTGGAAGAAAAATGGAAGGTATCCCTCCTTTGTCTCGACAACACACAACATCTACCTAAAGCCATGAAAATTTCCACAAAAAAATGGCAGTCCATCTGATGTAACGTGTCCCCTGAATCAAAGAATTGACATAATACAACAGAGGGAAAATAATGCACTGCCCATCACTACAGGAATGGGAAATGGTGCTGGCTAATAATGAGAGGCACTGATCCTATTTTGTAGCAAAAGAAGAAATTTGTAGTTGTCCACCATGGACCTGAAAATTTTATGGATAGATCGCATGAGGCTTGACATATCTTAAAGTGTATGTAAGTTGACTCTCAGCTGCAACACCATGGGGGATATCAGGGAACTAGGGAAAATCCTCCCCTCTCTTGAACCGGCCATTAATAAATTAAATGTCCTCCTCAGTGAGCCTATACCACTACATAGGACTAACACAAATCTTTTTGTTGGACATTCCATCAGTGGATAGATGCGCCAATAGCAGAGAGTGTGCCTTTAGGGATGTACCCTCCTCATAGTACTTGAGGAGGCCTACATTCCTCAAGAGTGCTCAGGTTGTCGCAGTAATAGAGTGAGGTTATAAATCCCTCTCCCTCTCTCTCACCTACCATAATCAAATCATATTGTATGGGTCTTCCTCTTTCTCCTGCTATTGTTGTTTCTCCCTCCATTGACGTCGCTGCTACATGATTGACATATAAAATACATTAGCCTCATACAAAAAATACATTTTTTTTTTAATTAAATGAAACATGCACTTATAACTATGGAAACATAAATTTCAATCTAAAGAATAAAGAAAAAATTGTTGGTGCACTCAAAACACACACTATAAGAAAAATGGTCATTGGTGAGGGTCAAAAAATGTCACCATAAGCTCATTGGTGATGGTCAAAAGAGCCTCCATCACCAAAAACTAAACGTCACCAAAGGTGGCGTCACTAAAAGTGTAGGTGTTGTGGTGACATTCAAGGTCTGTCACCAATAATGGTTTATAGTGATGAATAGTGACAATTACCCTTTTCATATGAGAAATTGAGAAGAATCTTAGCCTCTATCACCAGAAAATTTAACATTACCAAAGATGGCATCACCAAAAGTGTAAGTTTTATGATGGTGACATTCAAAGTACGTCACCAATAATGATTTATAGTGATAGATAGTGACCATCACCATTTCATATGAGAAATCTTGACCAACCCTAGCCTCTGTCACCAAAAAAATGAATGTCACCAAAAGTGGGGTCTGTTATCACTCCAAAATTTCTCTAGAGTTGTTAGGAAAGAAATGATAGAGGTAACCACAAACCTACTTTGGAGATTATGATCTAGCCTTCCTAATGCTCAAAGTGGGCTCTCTCTTTATGATTTAACTTTGTTTAGTTAATTGATTTTAGGCTAGTTATGATTGTACTTGGGTTTTGATTTTTATTTGGTGGTGAGATCATTTACTTAGATGGATAGAAATATGTCTTTTACCATTGGGCTATGGGCTCAAATGTCAAGCAAATAGCACTGGATCAAGGTCTAAAGATAATTTTTATAGGGAAAGTTAGTTGAGTAATTTCAGATCTTAAGGATCGATGATGAAGTGGTTTCAATCGGATCAGAGGAGAAATTAAGGATTCCTTAAACTGGATTATGAAGGAAGTGAAAGAGGTCAACCAGGATGTGAGAGTAATTAAGGATTCTCAGATCTAGATATCAAAATAAAACAATAAAATGATTAACTATTCAAGGCAGAGTGTACTTAAACAGATTTTGAAATAAATTTCCAGTTAATTCATTCAATTTTAGATAACATGTAAGTATGTGAAACACATAAGAAAACAACAATTTGAAAAAGAAAATACTTCATTGAGGTAGCTCAACACATGAATCCTATAATGTAATCTCTTTATTACTTAGTCCAGTCTGCTAACTTGAAAAAATGATACAGTGAACGCTTAGGTTTTAGATCAATACAACTCTACAAATGTTTAGTAATCCACACCTAACACTTCGAATTATGAAGTATTTATACAAAAATAGTTTACAAAATATCCCAAACTTTCTTGGGAATTAATCTAGGAAAAGCAGATATCTTCATGCAAGAAGATAGAGATAGATTTTCAACTACTGTATGTTGTCCTTGTTTATTTGGTTGTGTTGTCTTTATGCTTTTAATCTTTTGTTATTTATCTCTGCCTTGCTGTCGGTCTTCATGCTGGCTGTTATTTTTACCTTTCCCTTTGAATTGATACTCATTACCCTGATACTCTCTCATCTAGTTGGTTTGTTTCTTTTCTTTTACTATCCTTTTTCACTCTTACTGTGCATATTTATACTAATTCATTTAACTTCTCCCAAATATTTGCATCTGTTAATTTGATATTTACCATTTTCCTGTAAATTTCATCTGCTTTTGTGTACTTGGCAAAAGTGGGTATGTTTTTGTTAGCACCTGCTGCAGCAGGTATTCATTTTTAATGATTGCCATTTCACAGGCCAAATATGTCGTACTTTGCTTGCTGCAATGCTCCAGATTTGCTCAAACAGTCTCCAAATGAAGAAGGCTTCTTTAAGATTCATTCAATTTCCTTCAAATTTTGTAATAGTTTTCCTGGTATCGCTACTTTAGTTAAAGGGAGGTCCAAACAGTTTAATCTTGGTCTCCCTAGGTTTAAATTTCATGTTTTAGAATATAGAGATTGTAAGTCTGTCCAAACAGTGTAATCTTGGTAGACTCTTAGATAGGTAGAGAAACAGAAGAGTCCAACAGTTTAATCTGGGCTCTGGAAGAAATAAGGTTAGTATGTAGATAGGAAACATTAAAAGAAAAAGGATGATGGGTTTGCAAGTCTAAGTGCACCCCCAAGCAAAAGAAGAAAAAATGCTAGGAAGTAGGCTGGGTAAGTAGTTCTGAGGCTGTTGAATTGCTGACAAGTTCCAAGTTTGCAGGTATCATATCATGCAGAAAATAATCAGCAAAGATTCGTAAGCAAAAGGCTCAAATGAGGTATAACTAACTCCCCTTCACTGCTTTCCCCCAATCAGTAACTAACATCCCCAAAAGAGGTCAAGATCTGCTTGACACCTCTTTAGTTCATCATATTCATCACTCTGGTTGAGTAAAGATCTGCTTTGCTCAAAGTTGTTCCATATCTTCTCCCAAAGTATGGTCCTTCCCCATTGCAACAGCCTAAGTTCCCCCCGAACTCAGCGCTTTCTTATCATCTCCATGTTAACCACTAACGTTATTATATAGCTCCCTATGTTTCCCGTCCCCATATTAATATTAAGTAAATTCCCCTATGTAATATTCCCTCCCCTGGTTGAGAAATAACCATAGTAAGTCCCGGGAATTGCTTAGTTTATCAACAACTAAGCAAGAACCCAACCTCCGAAACCACCTTCCACATACTATGGACTCCTTCCTAAGTATAAAACTCCCCCGAAGTAGTCGGACCCCTTCTGAAACTTCAAAGGCCCTTCACACCCACTTACTTACCTTTTGCCCCTTCAAAGCCGTTTTCGCATCGCAACCTCGCCATCTCACTTTCATGCAAAACCTTGCCCACCCGTTCCCCGCCGATGCGACATTGCGAAATCGATGATCGGCGATCGCAAGTGCCGAGTGTCTAGTCTGTTCACCCCTCCGTCTTCCCCGATGCGATATCGCGATATCGCATATCGGCAATCGCAAGCACCACACGGCGAAGCTAATGATCCCCCTCTTTCCCGTCGACACGATATCGCTATATCGCAGCGGAATCTCTCCACCACAGTCCACCAATACCCCACCACGTCGTGCTGTACCAGGGACCCACTGATGACGTCATTCGCCGTACAGCCGACGCAGTGCTTATGTCAGCAGCCAGAAAAGCCGAAAAAGCTTCGCGCAAGAAGAAAAGTCGCACTTCAGAGCTCCAGATCAAGAAACAGAGGCAGTTTTAGATGCTCGAATAGCGCGAAGCTCTATTCGCACATCGCTATGGGAAATAGGCCATTTCGGGGAATGTTCAGGGAATCTTTTGATTGTCGAGCCCACTGCATGCCGAAAAAGCCCGAAATCGCCCAAACGTGCCAAAGGATCTGGTTTAAAGACAACAACAGATCATTCATAGAGTTCAAAGTGTATCAGATCAAATCAGCAGGCTTCAAGCGTGTCAAAGAGTATCAGTCGACGGCGGAAATCATCAATGTAGCGGCAAAGTGTATTAGAAAATATCTTGAGCAGTAGCCCAAAGCAAGAGAAATTGAATATCTTTCAGCAGATTCATAGGAAGAGAGCAAAATCACTTAAAGCTCTCAAATCATAATAATTGCACATTCAATTCACACCAAGGCCGAACTGCAGCCCCAAAGCACATTCACTTCAGCAGCAACGCATCTGGTCCCCAAGGGCCACCTCGTCACCTGTTTCGATTCAGTTGCCCCCAGCGCAGCCAAAAAGTTTTACTTGCATTTATTTCCAGTAGCATTTAGATTCTTTTGAAGAGTTCTGAGAAGACCTGTCACGGTCATTTGTAATGATGTCTTTCTGATATTTTGTTTATAAATACCACCCAAAGCGATATTGTAAAGGGTTGGTTGGTTGGTAGTAGTAGTTGTTGGTCAGTTTCTTTCCAGCAATTTTCTCAGAGTAAAGACTCGCACTGTAACTGTCATATTTTTCATAATCAAAGATTGTTGAAAGCATGGATTGCGAAACAACTTGCTGTTTTATCTTGGCCAAGGAATGATCATGGAATTCCTGTGTCTCTGCATGATCCAATAAGTGTTCTTCTTCCCTGTTTATTTTACGTTTTTTATCATCTTTCCGCCATTCTAAGTTGCAGGAAAAAAGAATAGCTTAAGATTTGTTTAAGTACACCTTAAGTTCAATTTCTGCACTTTCGATTTTTCTTCCTGAACGTCATGAGCTAGAACTTAACTGCTTAGTTTACCTGTTTGTTCGTATATGTGCATGTCTTGGAATCCTAACTGCCACTAGACCACTCATCCATTCTCCCCTCTGTCAGCATGTGAAATGATTCTCTTTTTCCCTTCATCCCTGAGTCATACGTACTTTCAGCAGCTTGAATGTTGTATCCTGCGTGGCTATCACGCTCCGTATCCCCTTGTGACAAGAAAACACTCGCATGCCTCAATCTGTGACTCCAATCCATGGTTCAAACTTAAAACACCTTACGTGCCCTTTACTCGGAACCAAACCTTCCTCCCATCACATCAACATTCCTTGAAGTCAGAAAGCTAGCCTAAAATCATCAAGCTACCAGATCAACTGAGGTTGAATCTAAAGGAGAGAGCCCTCTCTGATTGCAGGTGGGCTAGAACCTGCAATCAGAAGATTGGTTTGTGGTTACCTCGGCCGTATCCCTAATAGGAACCTAGGGACAACCTGAGTGATAACATAAGGGCGACTCCACAGATCAGTGATACCTTCACACAATCCCCTTGGTATTCTGACATTTGTTTTGTCTTGTTGAACCTGTACGCTCCCACAAGATTGTCCAGAACTAAAAAAAGATTTTTAAGAATGAAATCATCAAAATTTTGTGTCATAGATGGTGCTTTATTTTGGAAGAATTATGAAGGCATTTTGCTTAGATGTTTAACTGAGGATGAAACTAACAGCGTCATGAGAGAATTTCATGCAGGTGATTGTGGAGGCCACTTATACTGGAAATCCACGGCGGACAAGATCTTGCGGGCCAGTTATTATTGGCCCTCTTTGTTTACAGATGTGAAAGCATTTACTGCCTCTTGCCATAAATGCCAAATCTTTGAAAGCAAAAGAAAGTTGTTGCCCCTGCCCCTAAAGCCCATCTCAACCGAAAAACCTTTTCAGCAGTCGGGTTTTGACTTTGTCGGAGAAATTCACCCTTACTCCTCAGGCCAGCACAAATGGATCCTAACATCCACCGACTATTTCACCAAATGGATTGAAGTCGTCCCCTGTAGGCAAGCCAATGACTCCACCATCATCCAATTTCTTGAAAATAATATCCTGTCCAGATTTGGCTGCCTGGAGAAGATCATTACCGACAATGCAGCTGCCTTCAAATCCAATAAAATCATTATCTTTTGCCACAAGTACCACATTACCTTAGGACACTTCGCAGCATATTACCCCCAAGGCAATGGCCTGGCCGAGTCCTCCAATAAGAGCCTCATCAATATCATAAAGAAGATGCTAGAAGACAACAAAAAGAACTGGCACAAGTGGCTCATCAGCGCCCTATGGGCAGATCAAATGACCACCAAAAAATCCATCGGGATGAGCCCCTATGAACTTGTGTATGGCATGGAAGCTAGATTCCCTTCATCTCTGGGCATACCAACTATCAAACTGTTACAAGAAATCCAGGCTGAACCAAATGACATGCAGAGAAGGATTAATCAGACCATTCATCTTCAGCAAACCAGAGAACAAGTTTTCAATAGAGCCCAAAGTCTACAGGAAAAGCTCAAAAAAATGTTCGACAAGAGAACCAAAGCAGAAGATTTCTAGGTAGGCAGCAAATTCCTTAGATGGGATGAAAGGAGGGAAGACAAGGGCAAACACGCTAAATTTGATTTTCTGTGGAAAGGTCCTTACACTATCATCACTGTGCAAGGCAATAACACCTACTTTCTCAAATCGCTTGATAACAACACAGCGTAAGAAGGCCCGATCAATGGCCGAATGTTGAAACACTACAATGATCCCCCTGCTTAAAGGAGCAGGTGATGATTGATTTGTACATACTTTTTGACTTTTTAGAGTTTATAGTACCAGGAACACACGGAAGAAAGCAAGCGATGCTTCCCAGTTTTGCAGAAGACAGCAAGGAACTTAAAAGCAAGGCGCTCTGGCCTGCTGTTCTTGACTTCCCACAAGGAGAAGCCATCCCCGAGTGGAGCCATTGTTAGCTCCTGCTGCAGCAGGTATTCATTTTTCATGATTGGCATTTCACAGGCAAAATATGTCGTACTTTGCTTGCTGCAATGCTCCATATTTGCTCAAACAGTCTCCAAATGAAGAAGGCTTCTTCAAGATTCATTCAATTGCCTTCAAATTTTGTAATAGTTTTCCTGGTATCGCTACTTTAGTTAAAGGGAGGTCCAAACAGTTTAATCTTAGTCTCCCTAGGTTTAAATTTCATGTTTTAGAATATAGAGATTGTAAGTCTGTCCAAACAGTGTAATCTTGGCAGACTCTTAGATAGGTAGAGAAACAGAAGAGTCCAACAGTTTAATCTGGGCTCTGGAAGAAATAAGGGTAGTATGTAGATAGGAAACATTAAAAGAAAAAGGATGATGGGTTTGCAAGTCTAAGTGCACCCCCAAGCAAAAGAAGAAAAAATGCTAGGAAGTAGGCTGGGTAGGTAGTTTTGAGGCTGTTGAATTGCTGACAAGTTCCAAGTTTGCGGGTATCATATCATGCAGAACATAATCAGCAAAGATTCGTAAGCAAAAGGCTCAAATGAGGTATAACTAACTCCCCTTCGCTGCTTTCCTCCAATCAGTAACTAACATCCCCAAAAGAGGTCAAGATCTGCTAAACACCTCTTTAGTTCATCATCTTCATCACTCTGGCTGAGTAAAGATCTGCTTTGCTCAAAGTTGTTCCATATCTTCTCCCGAAGTATGGTCCTTCCCCATTGCAACAGCCTAAGTTCCCCCCGAACTGAGCGCTTTCTTATCATCTCCTTGTTAACCACTAACATTATTATATAGCTCCCTATGTTTCCCGTCCCCATATTAATATTAAGTAAATTTCCCTATGTAATATTCCCTCCCCCTGGTTGAGAAATAACCATAGTAAGTCCTGGGAATTGCTTAGTTTATCATAAACTAATCAAGAACCCAACCTCCGAAACCACCTTCCACATACTATGGACTCCTTCCTAAGTATAAAACTCCCCCGAAGTAGTCGGACCCCTTCCGAAACTTCAAAGGCCCTTCACACCCGCTTACTTACCTTTTTCCCCTTCAAAGCCATTTTCGCATCGCAACCTCTCCATCTCACTTTCATGCAAAACCTTGCCCACCCGTTCCCCGCCGATGCGACATTGCGAAATCGGCAATCGGCGATCGCAAGCGCCGAGTGTCCAGTCTGTTCACCCCTCCGTCTTCCCCGATGCGATATCGCATATCGACAATCGCAAGCACCACACGCCCAACCTAATGATCCCCCTCTTTCCCGCCGACGCGATATCGCTATATCGTAGCAGAATCTCTCCACCACAGTCCACCAATACCCCACCACGTCGTGCTGTACCAGGGACCCACTGATGACGTCATCCACCGTACAGTTGATGCAGTGCTTACGTCAGCAGCCAGAAAAGCCGAAAAAGCTTCGCGCAAGAAGAAAAGTCGCACTTCGGAGCTCCAGATCAAGAAACAGAGGCATTTTTCGATGCGCGAATAGCGCGAAGCACTATTCGCGCATCGCTATGGGAAATAGGCTATTTCGGGGAATCTTCAGGGAATCTTCTGATTGCCGAGCCCACTGCGCGCCAAAAAAGCCTGAAATCGCCCAAACGTGCCAAAGGATCCGGTTTAAAGACAGCAGCAGATCATTCACAGAGTTCAAAGTGTATCAGATCAAATCAACAGGCTTCAAGCATGTCAAAGAGTATCAGTCAATGGCGGAAATCATCAATGTAGCGGCAAAGTGTATCAGAGAGTATCTTGAGCAGCAGCCCAAAGCAAGAGAAATTGAATATCTTTCAGCAGATTCATAGGAAGAGAGAAAAATCACTTAAAGCTCTCAAATCATAATAATTGCACATTCAATTCGCACCAAGGCCGAACTGCAGCCCCAAAGCACATTCACTTCAGCAGTAATGCATCTGGTCCCCAAGGGCCACCTCGTCACCTGTTCCAATTTAGCTGCCCCCAGCGCAGCCAAAAAGATTTACTTGCATTTATTTCCAGTAGCATTTAGATTCTTTTGAAGAGTTCTAAGCAGACCTGTCATGGTCATTTGTAATGATGTCTTCCTGATATTTTGTTTATAAATACCACCCGAAGCGATATTGTAAAGGATTGGTTGGTTGGTAGTAGTAGTTGTTGGTCAGTTTCTTTCCAACAATTTTCTCAGAGTAAAGACTCGCACTGTAACTGTCATATTTTTCATAATCAAAGATTGCTGAAAGCATGGATTGCGAAACAACTTGCTGTTTTATCTTGGCCAAGGAATGATCACGGAATTCCTGTGTCTCTGCATGATCCAATAAGTGTTCTTCTTCCCTGTTTATTTTACGTTTTTTATCATCTTTCCTCCATTCTAAGTTGCAGGAAAAAAGAATAGCTTAAGATTTGTTTAAGTACACCTTAAGTTCAATTTCTGCACTTTTCGATGTTTTCTTCTGAAACGGTCATGAGCTAGAATTCTTACTGCTCTAGTTTACCCTTTTTGTTCGTATATGGGTGCATGTCCTTTGGAATTCTTAACTGCTTCGGGATCCCACTCATGCCATTCTCCCCTCTCCAGCATGATGAAATGATTCTCTTTTTGCCTTCATCCCTGATGGTCATTCCGTACTTTCAGCAGCTTGAATGTTTATCCTGCATGGCTATCCGCCCGTATCCCCTTGTGACAAGAAAAACGCTCGCATGCCTCAATCTGTGACTCCATACCCAATGGTTCAAACTTATAACACCTTACGTGCTCTTTACTCGAGAATCCTACCTTCCTCCCAATCACAAGTCACATCCCTTGAAGTCAAAAGCTACCTAAAATCATCAACTAAGGTTGAATCTAGATCAACTGAGGTTGAATCTAAAGGAGAGAGCCCTCTCCGATTGCAGGTGGGCTAGAACCTGCAATCAGAAGATTGGTTTGTGGTTACCTCGGTCGTATCCCTAATAGGAGCCTACGGACAACCTGAGTGTTAACAGTTTTAAAAAAGGTTTTTTACCTCATGTTCGAGATAAAATAGGTTCTCAAATGTCTGATATAGAACCTTTCTAGTAGGCATCCCCTTCATAGAAGAGTTATTTGCCTGATCCTTTTCCACCTCTCTGATTCTTTTGTTGTAGTCTTCATGTGGCATCAACTTGTCATTTATCACTAAGTGATCCGATAGACCTTTCTGCCTCAAAACGTCAAACTTTACCATGAACCTCTCTATAGCCAGCCGCATGGTTTGGCATTTTTCCTCAAGGTTCATCATCAAATTCCTCTTGGTGAGCACCTTTTTAACCACCAGTATGGCGCTTGTCCTGTCAGCTATGTCCAATTCCTGCAATTCATATTTATTATTAGAGTTAAGGAAATGGATTATTCTAGTGGCTTCTTATGGCATGTCTCCCAATTTAGCCTTAACTCTTTGTATTTCTTCTATAGTTTCTTTGACTAAGTCATTTTGCTCAAAGATGACTTGTGTAGATGGCCAAATATCATTGATGGAGTCAATGATATTGGTCCATAATTATTCTTAAACTTGGCCAAGTGGCTCCTTCAATGTTAGTTCTTTCTCTAAGATTTTCATTCTTTTAGTCAACTTTGTAGACTTTTGAACTTCCTCCTTATGCATAATCTGTGCAAGCTTAGTATCGTTCTTTAAACTTGTTATCTTTCCTTTAAGCTTATTTATTTCTGTGGTCTGAATGGACATGTCTTCCATTGCTTTGACCAATTTTCTTGCCTCATCACTTGGTTGAGTTGCTTTTGTTGTCGAACCTGTTGCTAATGTAGATGTTGTTGTAGCTGGAAGTTCTATATCCAGTGGAGATGTAGGAGCCAATGAAGCTACCAAGGTGGATGGTACTGTTGTAGTGACTGTTGGAATGACAGTGGTAGTGGCAGTCTCAAGGCTATCCTGTTTTAGCTGTATTAAGTTGTCCAAATCCTTCTCCATTTCTTTTAATTGGTCATTAAGTTGTAAAACAAGGTCCATCATTCCTCCTGATGTGTTTTTCTTTCTAAGACCTATTTTTTCTATGGATGCTCTGAATGAGGCAGTTTGAGTTGCTTCTTCAAATCAACAATATCCTCATTCTTTTTCTTTATCAATTTCTCAGCAGCCTTGACATCATTGGGATCATGTCCAAGCTCAATCACCAAGTCTTCTAGTGACTTAATTCTATTGTGCTGGTCTTGTGAGGAGGCCTTTTCTAGCTTGTATTGTGTAGTGATATTATCCAATGAACCTTGAAGTTTGTGCACAGTCATAGCTTTGTTTGTCATGGTGGAATAGATCATCTCACCTGCGTACTCGTGAAACTCAGTTTGGTCATTGGGATGAACATTCCTGGCCAAAACTTCAAAATTTGTTTTCTTATAGTCTGTTGATGACCTTGGTTGTTGGACTATAGGTTGTATGAATGTCATTTTCATTTTCCCAGTCTTAATGTCAAAGGCTAATATTAACCTATTTTGATTTGCAAGTGTCTGCTTGAAGTACTGGGCATAAGTCTCAGCCTTCAATGTCTCATTCCTCAACTTAATTTTGTTGTACCTCTCCTTAATATCTTTTTGTTTATACACAGGCGTGGTGAATGAAGAGACCTCAATGTTGAGCTACCTCTCAATAAGTTGAGTTTTTGAGGTAGAAGGCTAGTGTGTTTCTTCTGAAGCTGCTGGGCCTTTGCTCCTTCCCACCATTGTGTGAGTGTCAGTTATTTCCACTGAGTCAATGGTGTCTTCCTATTTAGTTACATGATTAAGCTTGGGCCTCTTCCTATAATTGATCACAAATTGTTCCTTTGTTATGTCCATTGCCCAACTAGAACCTTCTTCCCTGGTTCCTTTTACATCCCTATCCTCATTTGTCGGAGTCTGTAGGATAGGAGTAATATTCATCTGTTCTCTTAGGTCTGGAACCTATAGAAAGGAACTAGTATCAATATGCTTTTCTACATCTATCAATGTATTTTCCACATCTACTATAGTACTATCCATGTCAATCAAAGTGCTTTCCAACCATTTAGACTGGTTGGAAAATCTCCCAATGTTTGTCCTGGGATGATGTATGAAAGGACCCAATTTGAATTTTAGCCTTAGTTTATTTATGACTCCATGAGGGTCATATTTACACATATAACTATTCTTGAATTTCATCTGCTGTAAAATCTGATCTTCCTCTACTCTAGCTTCCCTATTATTACAATTAAAGGGGCCCAATTGGTTTTTCATTTTGCATTGAGTCTTCTTCTTGGCTGCTAGGAAGTTAACTTCATCAGAGTTTATAATCTCCCTAAAGTACTCTAATGCAAATAAACTCATTGGGTGGCATTTGGGTAGTTTGTAGGGAGCTATTTGGCATCCATATATCCTGTGTGGTGTTGGTATAAATACCAGTCTCCCGCTTTATTGTCTTTGCCAACTTTCAAACCATTTTAATTTCCTGACTAATCCTGGGTTGATAGCTACTGGTTAGCATGTTTACAACATGATGCACAAATGAATCAATGATGTCTTTATAGGAAAAAATAGTGGAGTATTCTTGGATCAATGGTGTCCAATAAATGGCTGATCTTGGATTTCCTTCGGTGTCTAAATTCTGAATGTTGATAGGAAGCTTGTTTGATTGATAGTACTGTAACATGTGAAACAAAACTGAAGAGTACTTGAAAACTCTCTCATTTGGTAGTTTGATGGATTGTTCATGCATTTTGTATACTATGAACTCAACATAGTTATACATTATAGTAGGAGGCTTTCCTGGGAAAAATATAGAAAGGAAAGCCAGGACAACCTCATCCACATGTTCATTTGTGGTGTACCTTAAAATGAAGGAGAGCATGGTAACAATTTGTTTGCCTCTCTCAGAAAAGTTGGTTGTAGCATAAGGAGGACTATTTCTTGGAGTGTGAGACTCTTTAATGATGAAATTTTGAATAATCTAAGCTTTCTTGGGAATATCTAGCTTGGTGTAGAGGTCAAGAAAGCCTTCAGTTGAAAGTGGGGTCCTATTTTGGCTTGGCTAGATTCGCAGCATTTGATTAATGGATTCTGCAGTAATGGTGAATAAAACATGCTGGTCAGGGGTGACTATAGCTCTTTGAATGGGAATGTAGCAAGCTTGGCAGAAGTGGATGATTTCTGGGAATGAGTGTACCTGTGGGAAACAGTACTTGGGAAAATTTGACTCCCAAAGGTGAATGTCATCATTCTGGTTTAAAAACTTATCTTTACTCTAGTAGTGCAGTTTCCGTAAGTAGGTAGGGGAAGTTGTATCTTTAATTTGAAAGTCTCTATTGGCTAATGCAAGGTGGTCAATATCTAGATGAGGGGTTTGTAGAGGTCTTACATCCAAAGTTTGGGAAGCCATAATTGGGTAATTCCACTAAATTATGCTTTCTGTGACAATAGGAGTGAGGTTTAGTAGTTCTCGAATAGTGGGAGGGTAATTACAGTTTGTGAAAAAGGGTTTTGGGTGGACAGTAGGCTTCTATTTAATTTCAAGAAGGTTTTTTAGTTAATCTAATTAACTTATCATTCAATAATTACTGTGCATTTTTCAAATTCACAGGGTCATTCTAGTTTTTCCAAGAATACCTGGAAATTGGCAGTTTGGTGTGCGAACGGGGTTCTGTGGTAGCTTTTAGAGGGTACTGAGGCTGGAACTAGATAGTTGTTGCTTCAATTTCATGTCCACAGCATCTTCGGGTGGCAATTGGTGGTTAAATTGGCCACTTAGAGGTTTTGGGTGTCACAATTGGCTTACAACAGTTTGCAAAAAAAACAAGTAAAAAGAGAAATTTGGGGCCTTTTTAGCCTTTAAACTAATAACGGACACATTTTGGCATGAATGTTATTGAATGAATAGTGGGCAGTTTTTGCCTTTAGGAAGGGAGGTGGTTTTGTGTGACATTGCACCACTTTTGGATGGCGAGCGGTATGTTTTGTGAGCTCACAATATAATGTGGTGTTGCCACGTAGCCAAGTAATGCTTGGCTGAAACCGCGAATCTCGCATGCTCTCGTGTTGTTAACTGTCGAACAATGAATCCGTGCGATATGGTTGTACACCATTAGATCTAGGGGTGGGAGATCTGAGGGATATCACATAATTGAGTTGCATGGGAGAAGTCGGGAAAGTGGTTGTTGGGACCCGAGGTTTAATTATAAATAATTGTAATTAATTAATGAATAATGATGGGATTTAATATAAGCAGTGGGCTAACCAAGGTGGGACCCTCGGTTATGTGGTGGGGGTGTTTTTAATTGCACCAGGATTGGTGTGTTAAAAGGGTATCGGGGAAATATAAAGTGGGGGACATTAATTACATAATGTTGGGGCATAGAAAAAACTTAGGATAAGGGGGTTTTGTGAGTTTTTAAGAGGAAAAGGGAAATAAATAAGGGGGAAAGTGATATTTTTAATGGGGAATAGGTTTCACATTAGGGAAAGGGGTTTTGGGAAGGGAGGATGATTTTTGAGGGATAATTTCTAGGGAAATGTGTGAAACCAAGATATTTAAATTTAAAATGAGGGGGAAGGGTATTTATAAGTAATGAAGGGATAATGGCGGAAATTAGCAAATAGGTATGTGTGGGTGTAGTGAAATGAGGGAAAATTAGTAGAAAGGCTTGGTGAATATCCTTTATTTTTCTCAACTTCTCCTACACATGAAACATAAGATTAAGCATGATAAATGTGCTTTTGACTTAGCAACCTTGTCCACTTTGCAAAAATTCTTCTACCTACCCTTTATTTACCCTAACATTTTTTCTTCATTTCAATGGGTGCATTTGAGCTCGCTGACCCTTTATTTCCTTTTATTTTGATAAACAAACTATCTAATTCTAACCTTATAAGTTCCAATGGCTTAGATTAAATTGATGAGCTCAATATTTTTCTCTACCTAACTACTTATCTGCCAAGGTTAAACAGTTTGGCTAGATCTTGATTCTCTATCTATCAACATGAAATTTAAAGAAGGAATGAGTCAAGATTAAGTTATTTGACCATCATGGATTGTGGCATTTTGGAAAAGATGCACACAATATTATTTTGCAAAGTAAAGTAAAAGGGTAGTGGCATTTGAATTTACACACTTTGATGATCTATTTTTATCTCTTTTGGGGTTCATATTTTTCATTTTTTTGATCTTTTTGTTTTCTTTCTTTTTGTCCTTTGATTATTCTTTTAGGACATACTCTCTTTACATTTTTTTACTTTTAATATGGAAAACATTTTGCACAAAGCAAAATTATGTACAATATTACAAGACTAACCATAACCAATTAAAAATTATGAATCCTATTATTATAAGACCCTAATAGTGGCTCCACATGGGGATGGCATTTCCTGGTGAAATGAAAAGAACTTTAAGATTAGTAGCCTTTAAAACTTTGACTGTGGCTGGCTTGTAACTACTCCTCTGTGATATGCTTTATTCATACATATGATGGTAAACCTTTCAAAGCTCAGGGCCTTCTCTTTGGGCTTCAACCTCAAAAGATTACCGTCCAATCCAATCTTAATTCTGCAATGTTATATATAATGAAGAAAGTAAAATGAATTATTGTTAATCTGTGGATAAGTAATGCTTCAACATTCTACCATTGACTGGTCCTCCTGGTAGATCTGTTCCATCTAACTGTCTCAAGAAAAATGCATTGTTACCTCTGTAACCATAAATGATATATGGGCCTTGCCATAGGAAATCAAATTTGCCATTTTTTTTAACTTTTTCTTCTCTTCTAGAATCCCACTTAACTACTTTTTCACCTATGTAAAAATCATCAGCTTTAGTTTTCTTGTCAAACATCTTTTTGATTTTATCTTGGATCACTTGTGATTTGACATAGACTTCTTCTCTGGTTCGCTGCAAGTGTATTATCTGATTTATCCTCCTTTGGATGTCATTTGGTTCAACCTTCAACTCTTGAATCATTTTCATTACTGGTACTCATAAAGAGGATGGAAAAACAACATCCATTCCATATACTAGCTAATAAGGAGATGTACCAATGGACTTCTTGGTAGTTAGTCTGTTTTCCCATAAGGCATTTACCAACTTTTTGTTCCAGGTCTTCTTGTTGTCTTCTAGTAGTTTCTTGATGATATTGACAAGGCTTTTGTTTGAGGATTCTACAAGTCCATTACCTTGAAGATAATAGGTAGTGGAATGGCCAAGGGTGATGTGATATCTGTTACAAAAGTCTATCATTTTCTTGGATTTAAAAGCAGTTGCATTATCAGTAATGAGATTTTGGGGATATCCATATCTTGAAAGGATATTGCTTTCAAGGAACGAGATAATGATAGAGTCTGTGGCTTGTCTAGAAGGGATGGCTTCTATTCATTTAGTAAAGTAATCAGTGGCTGTCAAAATCCGTTTATGTTGGGCTGAGGAGGATGGGCGATTTTCCCCAATGAAGTTTAAACCCCATTGTTGAAATGGCACTTCTGTGGATATGGGTTTGAGAGGTAAGGGTAAAAGCTTTCTTTTGCCCTCAAATATTTGGCACTTATGATAGGAGGTCACATGTTTCTTGACATCTGCAAAAAGGGTGGGCAAGTAGAAACCTGCCCTTAAAATTTTATCAGTAGTTTTTTTCCAATATAGGTGTCCTCCACAATCTCCTGCATGAAATTCTTGCATAATTTTGTCAACTTCATCTTTTAATAAACAAATTAATAGAATGGCACCATTATCTTTCCAAAATAAAGCATTATCTACAATATTTCATTGATTTCATTTTCAAAAATTTACCTTTAGTTCTATATAAACCAGGAGGAGCTTGTAGGTTTAGTAAAAAAAAATATGATATCTGCATACCAAGGTGAATCTGTAAAAGGTTTTCTGATATGTGGAGTCACCATCTCTTCCTGATCATCTAGGGCACCAATGAAATTTATATCTAAGACCTGATAGTTCGATTCAGCCATGATTTTAGCTAAACCTTGGCCTTTGATAAGTTTTCTAGGCTTTATTTCTATGTCATATTCCAAAATAGTGGCAATACATTTTCCTCTCTTTCCTTCAGGCCCATCTTATGTCAAAATGTCCTTTACTACTGAATTTGGAACACAAGCAATGATGTGTGAATACAAGATGTATACTCTAAAATATTTAATAGCTTTTACTAAAGCAAGTGCTTGTTTTTCCATTATGTTGTACTTTAGTGTAGCATCTCTCAAATATTTGTTGAAAAATGCAATAGGCTGCTTATAACCTTGACCATTCTTTTGCAACAAGACTACTGCAATAATATGTTCTAAAGAAAAAAGAAAAAAATGTAAAATATTTCTAGAAATCAAGACTTGTGAGGACTGGTGTTTTAGTAAGGGGATATTTGATGGCCTCAAAATACTGTTTAGCCTCTACTATCCACTTAAGTGTTGAATCTTTCTTTAACATGTTATTTAGTTCTCTAATTAATTTTGCTAAGTTAGAAATGAATCTCCTAAGGAAATTTATTTTGCCTAAGAATGACTATAATTATTTGATGTCTGTAGGATGAGTGATGTTTAGGATTGCCTCTATTCTAGCTGGATCTATTCTGATTCCATCTTTGGATATTATGTGTCCCAAGAGTTTACCTTCTTATAGAACAAAGAGTGTCTTTTTAGGATTTAAGGAAATACCAAATTTTTTGCATTTAATGAAAACTCTTCTTAGGTGATCTAGATGTTCATTATCAGATTTTGAAAACACTGTGATGTCATCTTGGTAAACAACTAGAAAGTCATTGACTTCTTTTGCAAAAGATATATCCATAGCTCTTTGGAATGTTTCTCCTACATTGATCAATTCAAAAGGAATCTTTAAATACATAGAAGTACCCCAAGGAGTGGTAAATGTAGTATTTGCTTGATCCTTTGGTTGAACTAAGATTTTTTTGTATCCAGAGAATCCATCAAGTAATGAAATTCTGGATGAGCCTACCACCCTATAGAGAATGTGGTCCATTTTAGGGAGAGGGTAGTTATCCTTTAATGGCACTTTGTTCAAGTTCCTGAAATCAACACAGACTCTGATTTCTCTTGTTTTCTTTCTAGTAGTGACCAAATTAGATACCCAGTCTGAATATCTAATTGGTGCTATGATTTGTGCATCATACATCCTCTTTACTTCCTTTTCAATTAATGGCATAAGAACTGGATTAATTCTCCTGAGCTTCTATTTAAAGGGTTTATGATCTCCTTTGATAGGTGTCTTATGTTGAATTATGTTGTTATCATAAGAATTAAGGTCTTCATAACTCCAGGCAAAGGCATCTTGAAATTCTTTGAACAAACGTATATTTAATATTTTCATATGGAGGTAAAGCTTTTGATATTTTGATAAGGTTGGGTTTTTATTTTGTTCCTATGTTACATTCTTCTATATTTTCTCTTAAAGGTTCCAACTTTGGTTTCCTAACTACATCATTTGAATCAAACAAATCTTCTAATGGGATTAATCCCTAGGAAAAAACTTATCTTTAAGGTTTAAAATTTCACAATCATCATTCATTATTTCTTCTATTTCTAACTTTTCTAAGTTATCTATTTCTACTTTAGTGAAATTAGTGGGTTTATTCAAATCTAAAGCATTTATATCTATATCACTATCTATGTTATTATCTACTATACAATTAGTATCTATGTTATAGGTTTGAAAATCTCCTTCAACATTCATGATATCTTAAATTTGAGAATCTTGTGAAACAATCTGCCAATATTTCAAATTGTCAGTTATGACAGGGCCATGTCTTAATTCTGCAGTGTACTTATGGTTGGGCTGAAAGGTGATTTGCAAGTACTAGCAAAAATGGCCAAGCTATGAGCTTGCATGTTTCGTTTCCTAGGAATGGCAACAAAATCAGTTTCAAGGAGGTCCTTAATCAAATCTAGGACAGTCTCTCTGTATTGGCTAAGTCTTGGAAAGGAGGTATAATTTGCTGATCGGGTATAACATTTTTTCTAGTGTTAGGATTCTTCCTAAAGTTGGGGTTTCTTATTGGGGGTGGCTGTTGATTTTCCCACTGAGTTTTTCTTTCCATGTTTTCTAATCTATCCATTATCCTTTCTACACTCTTTGCTAAAATATCTATTTTACCATTAGAAGTGGAGGTTTATTCTTTAATGACAACTTTTTTCTCATTTCTCATCCTAACTTTCTTAGCTAATAAATTTTCTTCACACCAACAACATTGCCTTGCATCTGTTCTAATATTTCAGGGTTCCTTTCCCTCAATTGGTAAGAAATATCAGTGTCAAACCCATCAGGGAATTTGATGAGTGCTAGGTCTGGTGGAGGTTTAATATTAGCAGGGATTGCATTATAAATGTTGTTGAATCTAGTACAATAATCTTGAACTGGTTCACTAGGAGCTCTTCTAATGTTATCATATTCAGATAGTATTTGCAGAGGGTTTTTCCTTCTTTCCCATCTATCAATAGACAATCTATGAAAAAAAAATCTGTAATATGATTAGCAAGTAAACCTTTAAACCATTTATTTACATCCCTTGTTAGTGTTTGGGAAAATAACCTCATTTGGAGATCAGACTCATCAATCTCATGCAATTCAAAGTAATAGATCATTTTATTCACATGTTGTTGGGAAGTATATTGACCAATAGCATCAAACAAAAAGATTTTTCTTTGGTAATATTGGGGCATGCCATGTAGTTGAGATGGTAAAACCAAAGGTGCATATCTATCTGCCATGGCTAAGATTTTGGTTTGACTATGGGGCAAAGTAGTGGTGCTGGAAGAAGGACTTGAGATGGGTGTAGATGAACTAGATGAACTTGAGATGTTTAGTTGGAGAGGAAACTGAGGTATGAATGGTTTAGGGGAATGAACTGTGGTGGATATTTTAGGTAAGGTGGTAGTAAATGAAGCTATATTTACAATTTTTGAAGACTTTGTCGAAAGTTTAGAGGAAGTAGCAGTGAGGGCAACTAATTCAACTGATTCTTGAAGATAGGCATCATCTATATGGTTTATCAAGGTTGAGGTTAAAGCTTCTAGTTTATCAAAAGTATCCAAAACAAGTTGATCTAAATCTGGATGTATATGCACTTTTTTGACTCAATGAATTGAATAAAACTAGGGTCTATTACAGTTTCATAAATTGGATTTTTTGATTTGATTCTAAACAATGAAAGCTCAAATGATAGATCAAACTGAATATCCTCTAAACTTGATAATTCTTTGGGGAGTGAATTCACTTTGACTAAGTGACTACTACTTCCTTGAGTTTCTACCTTTTTTATTTTCTTAAAATTCTGTCAGGGTGATCAACTATTATTGCAGGGTTTGGATCTGGATTTGCCCTGGTATAGTTTGTTCTCTTCGAAGCTAGAATTTTAATATTTTGATTTGTTTTATGAAACTTTTCAACAACTCAAAAATGACTTTAAGGTGCAAAAGGTAAGATTTAAGATGTCCTTAAAGTTTTATTACATTGAGGACTAGTCCCAAGTATGGTTGCCAATATGTTATCACTCCAAAATTTCTCTAGATTTGTTAGGAAATAAATGATAGAGGTAACCACAAACCTAATTTGCAGTTTATGATCTAACCTTCCTAATGCTCAGAGAGGGCTCTCTCTTTATGATTTAACTTTGTTTAGTTAATTGATTTTAGTCTAGTTATGATTGTACTTGGGTTTTAATTAAAATTTGGTGGTGGGATCTCTTACTTAGATGGATAGAGGGATGTCTTTTACCATTGGGTTATGGGGTCAAATGTTAAGAAAACAGGATTAGATCAAGGTCTAAGGATAGTATTTACAAGGCAAGGTAGCTGAGTAATTTCAGATCTTGAGGCTGGATGGTGAAGTAGTTTCAATCAAATCAAAGGAGCAATTAAGGATTCTTAGATCTAGAAATTAGAAGAAAACATTAAAATGATTAATTGTTCAAGACAGAGTGTACTTAAACAAATTTTGAAATAAATTTCCAGTTAATTCATTCAATTTTAGATGACATGCAAGTATGTGAAACACATAACAAAATAATAATTTGACAAAGAAAATACTTCACTGAAGTAGATTAACACATGAATCCTATAATCCAATCTCTTTATTACTCAGTCCAGTCTGATGACTTGAAAAAATGATACAACGAACCCTTAGGTTTCAAATCAGTACAACTCTACAAATGTCTAGTAATCCACACCCAATACTTCGAATTATGAAGTATTTATACAAAAATAGTTTACAAAATATCCCAAACTCTCTTGGGAATTAATATAGGAAAAAGAAATATCTTCATGCAAGAAGATAGAGACAGATGATCAACTGTTGTATGCTATCCCTATTTATTTGGTTGTGTTGTCTTTATGATTTTCCTCTTTTGTTGTTTATTCTTTGCCTTACTATTGGTCTTCACGGTGGATGTTATTTTTACTTTTCCCTTTCAATTGATACTCTTTACCCTGATACTCTTTCATCTGGATGGTCTGTTTCTTTTCTTTTACTATGATTTTTCACTCTTACTGTGCATTTTTGTAGTAAGACATTTAACTTCTCCCAAATATCTGCATCTATTAATTTGGTATTTACCATTTTCCTGTAAATTTCATCTGCTTTTTTGTACTTGGGAAAAGTAGGTTTGTTCACAAAACCGTTTTTTACCTCATGCTGGAGGTAAAACAGGTTCTCAAATGTCTAATATAGAACCTTTCCAGTAGGCATCCCCTTCATAGAAGAGTTATTTGCTTGATCCTTTGCCACCTCTCTGATTCTTCTGTTGTAATCTTCCTTTGGAATGAACTTGTCATTTATCACCAAGGGATTTGGCAGACCTTTCTGCTTCAAAACTTCAAACTTTACCATGAACCTGTCTATAGCCAGCTACATGGTTTGGAATTTGTCCTGAAGGTTCACCATTAAATTGCTCTTGGTGAGCACCTCTTCAACCTCCAATATCGTGCATGTCCTCTCAGCTATGTCCAGTTCCTGCAATTCATATTTATTTTTAGAGTTAAGGAAATGGATTATTCTAGTGGCTTCTTCTGGCATGTCTCCCCGTTCAACTCGAACTCTTTTTATTGCTTCTTTAGCTTCTTTGACTAAGTAATTTTTCTCAAAGATGATTTGTATAGATGGCCAAATATCATTGACAGAGTCAATGATATTGGCCCATAACTGTTCTTTAGCTTGGCCAAGTGGGTTCTTCAATGTTATCTCTTTCTCTAAGCTTTTCATTCTTTCAGTCAACCTGGTTGACTTCTGAAGTTCCTCCTTGTGCATAATCTGTGCAAGCTTATTGTCGTGCTCTAAAATTGTTATTTTTTCTTTAAGATTATTTATTTATGTGGTCTGAATGGACATGTCTTCCATTGCTTTGACAAATTTGCTTACCTCATCACTTGGATGAGTTGTTGTTGTTGTCAAACCTGTTGCTTATGTAGATGTTGTTGCAACTGGAAGTCTTATAGCCAGTGGAGCTGTAGGAGCCAATGTAGTTGCCAAGGTGGACGGTACTACTGTAGTGACTGTTGGAATGACAGTGGCAGTGGCAATCTCAAGGCTAGCCTATTTCAACTGTATTAAGCTATCCAACTCCTTCTCCATTTCTTTCAATTGGTCATTAAGTTGTAAAACAATGTCCAACATTTCCTCCTGATGTGTTTGGATTTCTAAGATCTCTTTTGTCTATGGATGCTCTAAATGGGGTAATTTCAGTTGCTTCTTAAAATCAACAATATCCTCATTCTGTTTCTTTATTAATTTCTCATCAACCTTGACATCATTGGGATCATGTCCAAGTTCAATCACCAAGTCTTCCAGTGACTTGATTCACGTTGTCATTGGCCTATGAGGAGGCCTTTTCCAGCCTGTATTGTGCAATGATATTATCCAATGAACCTTGAAGTTTGTGCATAGTCACAACTTTGTTTGTCATGGGGGAATAGATCATCTCACCTGCCTATTTGTGAAACTCAATTTGGTCAATGGGATGAACATCCCTAGCCAAAACTTCAAAATCTATTCTCTTATAGTCTGTTGATGATATTGGTTGCTAGAATGTAGGTTGCGTGAATGTTATTCATTTTCCCAGTCTTAATGTCAAAGGCTGACATTAACCTATTTTGATTTACAGGTGTCTACTTGAAGTACTGGGCATAAGTCTCAACCTTCAGTGTCTTATTCCTCAACTAAATTTCCTTATACCTCTCCTTAATATCTTTCTCTTTATCCATGGCCCTGGTGAATGAAAAGACCTCAATGCTGAGCTATCTCTCAATAAGTTGGGTGTTTGAGTTAGAAGGTTGGTATTTTTCTTCGGAAGCTACTGGGCCTTTGCTCCTTCCAACCATTGTGTTAGTGTCAGTAATTTCCACTGAGTCAATGGTGTATTCCTATTCAGTTATAGGATTAAGCTTAGGCCTCTTCCTATAACTGATCTCAAATTTTTCCTTTGTAGTGTCCATTGCCAAACTAGAACCTTCTTCCCTGGTTCTTTTTACATTCTTGTCTTCATTTACTAGAGTCTGTAGGATGGGAGTAATATTCATCTATTCTCCTAGGTCTCGAACTTGCGCAAAGGAAATAGTATCAATATTCTTTTCCACATCTATCAATGTATTTTCCACATCTACTATAGTATTGTCCATGTTTATCAATGTGTTTTCCAACCATTTAGACTGGTTGGAAATTCCCTCAATGTCTGGCCTGAGATGATGTATGAAAGGACCCAATTTGAATTTGAGCCTTAGTTTATTTATGACTCCATGAAGGTCATATTGCCACATAAAACTATTCTTGTAGTTCATCTGCTGCAAAATCTTATCTACCTCTAGTCCAGCTTCCCTATTATTACAAATAAAGGGGCCCAATTGGTTTTTCATCTTGAATCAAGTCTTCTTCTTGGCTGGCAGGAAGTTAACTTCATCAAAGTTTATAATATGCCTAAAGTAATCTAATGCAAATACCCTCATTGGGAGGTATTTGGGCAGTTTGTATGGACCTAGTTGGCATCCATATATCCTTATCTCTATGTGGTGCTGGTATAAATACCAGTCTCCAGCTTTACTGTTATTTTCTAACTGTAAAACCCTTTTAATTTCCTACTTGATCCTGGGTTAATAGCCACTGCCTAGCATGTCTACAACAAGATGCACAAATGGATCAATGAAGTCTTTATAGGAAAAAACAATGGAGTATTCTTGGATCAATGGTGTCTAATAGATGAATAATCTTGGATTTCCTTTGGTGTCTAACTTTTGAATGTTGATCGGAAACTTGTCTGACTGATAGTACAGGAACATGTGAAACAAAACTGAAGGGTACTTGAAAACTCTCTCATTTGGTAGTCTGCTGAATTGTTCATACATGTTGTTTGCTATGAACTAAACATAGTTATACATTATAGCAGGAGGCTTTCTTGGGAAAATGATAGAAAGGAAAGCCAGGACAACCTCATCCACATGTTCATCTGTGGTGTACCCTAAACTGCAAGAGAGTATGGTAATAATTTGTTTGCCTCTCTCAAAAGAAATGGTGGCACCATAAGGAGGACTATCTCTTGGAGTGTGAGACTCTTTAATGAAGAAAGTTTGAATAATCTAAGATTTCTGGGGAATATATAGCTTGGTGTAGAGGTCAAGTAAGCCTTCAATTGAAAGTGGGGTCTCATTTGGGCTTGACTAGATTTGCAGTGTTTGATTAATGGATTCTATAGTAATGGTGAATAAAACTTGCTGGTCAAGGGTGACTATAGCTCTCTGACTTGGAATGTAGCAAGCCTGGCAAAAGTGGATGATTTCTGGGAATGGGTGTACTTGTCGGAACCAATGCTTGGGAAAATTTGACTCCCAAAGGTGAATGTCATCATTCTAGTTTAAAAACTTGTCTTTACTCCAGCAAAGGAGTTTCAGTAAGTAGGCAGGGGAAGTTGTATCTTTAATTCGAAAGTCTCTATCAGCCAATGCAAGGTGGTCAATATCCAGATGAGGGGTTTACAGAGGTCTTACTTCTAGAGAAGTTTGGGAAGCCGTAATTGGGTTAATTCAACTAAATTATGCTTTCTGTGACTTTAAGTGAGGTTTAGAAGCTTTGGAACAGTGGGAGGGTAATTATAGTATGTGAAAAAGGGTTTTGGGCATACAATAGGCTTCTCTTTGATTTCAAGAAGGTTTTTTAGTTAATTTAATTAATTGACCATTCAATAATTACTGTGCATTTTTCAAATTCACAGGGTCATTCTGGTTTTTCCAAGAATACCTGGAAATTGACGATTTGGTGTGCAGACCTGGTTCTATGGTAGTTGTAGAGGATACTGAGGCTTGAAATTGATAGTTACTGCTTCAATTTGGTGTCCACAATGTCTTGAGAGGAAATTGGTGGCTAAATTGCTCGCTCAGAGGTTCTGGGTGTCACAATTGGCTTAGAGTAGTTTGCAGAAAAAATGAGCGAAAAGAGCAATTTGGGGCCTTTTCGGCCTTTTAATCGATAATGGTCATATCTTGGCATGAATATTATTGAATGAATAGTGGGAAATTTTGCATTTAGGTAGGGAGGTCATTTTATGTGACATCACACCACTTTTGGATGGTGGGTGGTATTTTTCGTGAGCATGCAATATAACGTGGTGCTGCCACATAGCCAAAGAACGCTTGGCCAAAACAATGAATTTTGCGTGCTCTCGGGTTGTTAAATGTCGGATAATGAATCTGCGCAATGTGGTTGTACACTGTTGGATCTGGGGGTGGGAGATCAGAGGGATATCACAAAATTGAGTTGCATGGGCAAAGTCAGGAAAGCAGTTTGTGGGGCCTGAGGTTTAATTATAAAGAATTTTAATTAATTAATGAATAATGTCAGGATCTAATATAAGTAGCGGGCTAATAAAGGTGGGACTCAAGGTTATGTGGCAGGTTTTTTTTTAACTGCAATAAGATTGGTGGGTTAAAAGGGTATCAGGGAAACATAAAGTGGGGGACATTAATTACATAATGTGGGGACATAGGAAAAACTTAGGATAAAGGGTTTTTGTGGGTTTTTAAGGGGAAAAGGGAAATTAATAAGGGGGAAAAGTGACATTTGTAAAGGGGAATAGGTTTCACACTAGGGAAAGGGGTTTTGGGAAGGGAGGATGATTTTTGAAGGATAATTTCTAGGGAAATGTGTGAAACAAATGGGTAAAAGGTCAAAATGAGTGGGAAGGGTATTTATAAGTAATAAAGGGATAAAGTGGGAAATTAGAAAATAGGTCTATGTGGGTGTAGGGAAATGAGGGGAAATTAGTAAACAAGCTTGGTGAATATCCTTTATTTTTCTCAACTCCTCCTGCACATGAAACATAGGACTAAGCATGATAAATGTGCTTTTGACTTATCTGTAGGTTTTAACCTCGTACAAAAATTACCTGCATACTAATTCTAAAACACAGAAAATAAACAATGTGAGAGCATAACACATAAAACACATATACACAAATATTTTCCCCTAGATCCCAAAACCAGGACTACTAGCTTGATTTTTCATTATGTTCCTTTCAA
>APFE030169083.1:102711-134306 GCA_000404065.3 Pinus taeda
TATATATAGCAACCTTCATTAAGCATCACCATTTCATATTTTGGTGAGGGTAAAAAAAATGTCACCATAAACTCATTGGTGATGGTGAAAAGAGCCCTTGTCATGAAAAATTGATCATCATCATTCCATATGAATATCAGGGCATGATGGAATTGACCAACAACCTCTTGATTGTAAAGCAGATTCTCTTCCATTGAGCTAACACGCTTTAAATATTTAGAATTTAAAAACTTAGACCTTGCAAAATTTATAAATTGTGAATTGTACAACTGACAATAAATTATAAAACATTGTAAAGTATTGGAAAATATTTTATTAAACAATCAAAATAACATCAAAGTTGCAAGTCTACTTAATGGTTGTGGAATTTATGAAAAGTAGGTGGAGGGAAAAATAGTCACGTATATTATACTCAATATGTTCAGTTGAATACTCAATTAGAAGTGAAACTTTGAAGACAATTACAACGTATAAATAAACTATGATTATAGAACATAAAATATGCAATTACACTAAATATTGATTTATCACCTTCTGAATCATGTAAATATGTTGTGAAGGCAGAAAATTTGCCTTTAAAAGGCTAATTTGCATGCCAAAATGTAAAACACAGTGAGTATATATGACATATTTATGAATAATGGTAAATACAATGATCACATTCATAAGCTTCATAAAGAATAAGACATCTTATACTATTTAGCTTTGAAATATTAGCAATAGGTCTTCTAACTTGTCTATCACTAATGATGGCCTCTTGCAATAAACCTTGTTTGAATTTGATAGATTGCATCAAAAGAATGAATTTCTTTATGAAGAAATTATTTCCAACTAAAAGATTTCTATAAAGAAATATGGAAATATTCATTAAGTAGAAATATTATTCTAGCATAATATCATGTTAGACAACCTAAATTATACTAAATATCTTTTATATGCATCTATAATATCACATCAAATTCAACTATGTCTTTATTCAACACTCCTTCAACCTATGCAATTTTCCTCCTTGATTCAGTAACCTTAATACCATAATAAAAGGATCCAGATGTAGTGAATTTTTGTCCTATCGAACAGAGAAAATTAAAAACCTCTCTAAGCAACATTTCCACTTTATCTACAACCTGTACATTTGCATCAAAATGCACATTAGTTTGGTTCTGGGGGGGTCTTATGCCATAGGTATGATAGGCATATAAATTAATTAGCAAACATCTCCCCACATGTACAATCTGTATCATAAAGTACCTCTATAGCTTCCTTTCTAAACCAATCTTGTTGATGTGGATCGTGGAACTCTAATTTTGAGGGTGGAAAATGCAGAGACAAAACATTGATGGAGGAATATTAGAAACATGAAATCATACTACCAAACCTCTCACATTGAATTTGGGAGCAACATAGGTCCAATAAATTAGTATGGAGTATCCATTAAATATCATACACAATTATGGATACACTGGAAAAATCATGAGTTACATAAATTATGTAATATATAACAAGGTCAATAAAAAAGTAATATGAAAACTTCTTGCGAAAGATGAAGCAGCCGAATTTAGTGGCATACCTATAAAATAGAAGGCAGCCTCAATGTAATCACTGACCAAAATTGACAATTCTACTTGCTACAACATCATTATAAAAACTAACCTCTAGGAATTTTCCAAAGGATAAACCCCATGCAACATCAAACATGACTACTCATCGGGTTGCTTCGAGAACTCCATCATTCCATGCACATTTTAAGCACCTATGCCACATCCATATTTTTCCTTCACGTTCACTAGGTAATGTCAACAATAAAGGTAACTATGTTACCAATATCACGAGGTTTCCCTAATAGTGTGTGTAGCAAAGAACATGTGCTTCTGAGAGTTCATTACATAAGTGACAACGGGCATTTAGAATGTTTTGGGTACTTTGTTACATCAAAATTTGCTGATTATTACTGTGTAAATGCATAGTCTACAAGATAGCAAGAGAAAATAACATAAGAAGAAATAGACATGAAGAAAAAATATACTTGGTCAAACAAATCATCCCAAAGGTACCTTCTTAGTGGCTTGTCAAAACTGCCATAGTACTTGATCTCAAAGAGTTATGAACACCCACATATTGTCAGCTTCAACACATAGCGACTCGATAACAAAACTAATATACCTTGATGATCAAAAGGAGAACACTGAAAGTCTTCTTTAGAGAAAACATGTTCTTGGTTTATATACCCTAATAGTTTCTCATCCAGAAAAACCTTGGACTTTATTTCCTTTTCTGCTACTCTTGATTCTCTCATGCTACCTTCCCAGATAGATCCTCTATTGTTATTTGATAATTAATATTAAACTTGGATGAAACAAAAACAATGAAACCATTTGCAGATATGAATCTTTTGATTCCTTATCTTGAAGTTCCAAATATGACATGATTGCCCGATATGAACTTGGACCCACAAAAAATATAATTTCATTTGAATATTCCTTTATTGAAACTGAAAATATAGGTAAATCACCTAAAGGAGTAGTTGGAAACAAAGGTCTCTATTCAGATGGATACATATCCCACTATACCCTTGTAACATGAGCACAGGTATCTCATATGGAAGATTTCTTAAAAACAACTTCCGCTTGAAGACAATTGGTTCCACCAAAACTAGTTTTACGAGTAACATGTGACATAGGAGGCCCAATCCCTTCACTAGTAAGAGGTGGTTTGGACTCCCCTTTTTTTTTATCAATTAGAGGGTCATCTACTAAGAAGAGACATTTGACATTGTCTTATATATTTTTAGGGTTTCCATTTCTCCCTACTCTTTTTGTTATGAAATAGGAACAACACAACTAGGTATCATAGAAATAGATCTATCTCAACTTAATTGTTTGTCTCGCAATGCAACAATTATTAGTAATTTCAAGGGAAGTTTAGGCAAGGTGGCACCTTCATATGCAAGGAAACAAGTCTCAAGGGCTAAATGGTAAGATGAAAACATTGCATATTGAACAACATGTTTAACTTTCTTCCACTGATCATGAATTGCAGCCATAAGTCGAACCTATGAACATGAGCAAAACAAGTCTCATAAATTTCGAATACAAGAAAAGCGGATATAACATAAGATCAAGCTATCACCTAGTTTAGAGATAGTCAACCACATGATATACTTTCAAGAATGAAATTTTGAGAACCAATTTACTTGGAAATATTTTAGAGGGAATATTAGATTTATTTCCACACTCCAACCTCCATCGATGACTTATATTATCATAGCATACATAATAGTAGTTCCATTTCTACTAGACAGATTAGAATTTCAAGGCATATTACGCATAAATATAATAATTATTTTAATGGCTGAAATATTTACAATACACAACGAATCCTAGACAATTTTCCACCCTTGGAATCACCATCCTAGGATGGAAAATGGGTTTCGGATTTGTATTAGAAATGTTGATTTATTTATTCACGTCAAAATTTGTAGGATAGAGCACTGATCAGCAAGAGAAACATTTTATGCATAAAATAAAAAGTAAAGGTATAAAATACCTTGTTGATTTTGGAGGGAACATGTAGAGTGGGTCCACATGACCTCCCCACACCATTTGGCATTTGAGGAGGGTTGTCCCCCCTATTTATCAATTTTTTCCCCTTGTCTCTCTACAAAAGTACTTGAAATCCAAATTCATATCTTTTATAGTTTCATACTTTGGAGAGCATATTTGGACGACATAAATGAGAACAACTTAGGGTGGATATGTTTGGTAGAACAACACTAAAAAAACAACTTCGGCAAGAAATTTTGAAGGGAGAAACTCAGAATTGAGTTTTTGATAGCACAACAACACTCAAACCTCTTATTTGTTCTATTTCTCACTCTCCTATATTCTTATGATGGAATCTCATTCATCGTCTTAGGGAGGTTACATCATAGAAATCATGGTGGAAGAAGTGGTGAAGGGGGAGGAGATGGCGAAAAAAATAACAAAAATTTCCCATTGATTCCCCTTTGAGGAAGTGTGTCACATAAATATAGAGAAAAAGGAAAAAAATAAGGTGGAAACTACTTATGGAATTGCATTAAGTGCAAGGAATATTTTGGATTCATACTCAAGGGCTATAGCCCTTTTTCTTTGGATTCCTAACAATGGGGTTGAGTTTTATAATCTATCACCCCAAAGATTGAGGAAAAATATCAAAAGAGCATGACAATGCACGGTTAGCCAGGGAAGAGAGGAGGGGCAACAAGCATGTTCTCACAGGTTAAAGAAAGGGGTAGCAAGTTCCTTGAACAATCAAGGAAGCCTGGAAGAGATTGAACTCCAGACTCTTGGAAAGAATGTTTGATTGTAGCAGGAGGGAAGAAACATATAGTGGAGTTTCCCCTGCCATACATGCATGTGGTATTCTGTTATAGAGTATTTTGTATCTATATTGGCAAGTCATTTTTAGAGTAGTAAATGAAGCACCCATGGGTTACAAGAGACAAAATTTTCAAAAGAAGGTTCCATCGTTCTACAGAAGGAGAAGTTGTTGTGGACTAATACAAAAAACCAGTCATCAATAAATTTGGCACTTTGTCTCCTTTAGGCCCATACTTCTTGAGAGAAATAAATACTTGAAATGAGGAGAAGAGGATTGAATGCATGGCTGAGACTTACAAAATTAATTGAGATTTCAAATCATGGCTACAATATATGAAATTTCAATATGGATATTGATGTTATAAAAAAAAATGTGCACCTAAACAAATCCCATACAACCAGATGTAGGTGTCTACATCTCACAAAATGTAAAACATGTGAATTTTCCAAAATGCTAGAAAATTTTAAAAACAGGTGGACAAAATTAAAGATGTGCTATAAGCTTATACAAATTTTAAGCCATAGAGACCTATTAAATCAAGAGTTTTGATGCCTTTTTTATTTTTTTACAATGATTTTAGGGGATATTTTCCTTGAATTTGGATAGGGCATATTTTTGGTTGTACCTTTCAATACAAATACATAATCTAGATACAATACAATAAATCATGTGTTGACCGTATTGTATATGTACAATACAGAAAATGTGTGAAAAAATACATACCACAAGCCCAAACAAGGTTGTATGGTGACTATGCTTCAAACATCATGTAAGTTATCACAGAATCCAAAGTATACAACAGGGCTTACTTGGAAAAATTTGGAAATGAAAGGAAATCTCAAAACAAAGACAAGGAAGTAGTCATTGGATTGAAAGCAACCATTTCTATCATTTTTCCTGAACCAAAGGAGATCTAAAGAACTAATTTACTACATTTATGAAAAGGAGTAATGCATATGAAAATGTAAATGTACTCATTGATATGAGTATTATGAAGCTTATTGCATGTCAATCATATTCTGGTTTTGAAACTCTGAAATTACAGATGCTTGCACCTCAAGTTTTTTTACTTCCCAACTTATCAATAGAAAAAAGACCATGGAGCATGTTGTAGCTTATATTGGGCTTGAGGTTTGTTTATCAGTTATATCACTATCGAGAGTTATAAAACTCCTTTATATCCTTTATTGTTACCAAAAATTCTAAAACAAAATAAATATTTTATTTGTTATATATCGGCATCGCTAAAGGAAAAGATGCAAAATAATAAGATATAGAGGGTTATATGAAATTATATGTATATATGGAGAGATATGTATATATAAGTGCATATTGAAATAAGAAGGAAATAAAGAGATATGTCGAATTTACGAAGGAAAATGTGTTAAAACATATATGACCGGATCCGAAAGATATATACAACGTGGTTTTAAGTTCCGTCGGGTCCGCCATATCCAAAGTCCCGCATATACATTATAACTACGAATTTTTATATATTTCTATTATAAATAGAAATAAGCGCTTATTGCGATGTGAATAAGCTGGACCCGATATAATATATATTACAATTTATAGTTCTGGCGGGTCCGCCCTACCATAGAGCTATGGATGTTGGGAAACCGCTGATTGAGACTTGCTATGGCGGACCCGAAACACATATGTGTTATGTTTTATAAGCCGGAGGGTCTGCATTTATCACAATATATATATATATATATAATATATAAAATTATATATATATATATATATATATAATATATAAATATATATATATATATATATATAATATGTATATGTATATGTATATGTATATGTATATGTATATGTATATGTATATGTATATGTATATGTATATATTTATGTCGATTACGATATGGGTAGGCCGGACCCGATATGGATTACACTACGGTTTAAAGTTCTGTTGGGTCCGCAAGGCTTTATGCATATAAAGGTTGGTTCCGCCAAGTTGTGATTGCGGACTAGACCCAATATCATATGTATTATGATTAATAGTTTCGTCGGATCCGTGGCCATTATAACAGTTATATATACAGGGTATATATGGTTCTTGTGCCGATTGTGATCACTATAAGCGAGAAAAGCATTTTTATAATATATTTTCGTTATAAAAAGGTTTACAATAGAAAAACATAGATAATAAGAATCACACATAATTCCAACATTTCTACAGTTATATGGCCTAAAAACGCATAAGTTAAAGGATTACCATGCCAATTGCGATTCGTAATGGGAAGTCAATGCAACGCTGAATAGGCGATTCCGATAGGCTTATTAAATGACATTAATTCCTCTTCAGTTCAACTTCATGTGTCTTGCACCAATTTTGCCGTGTAAAATGAAAATCAGTGTTAAAGCTAATTTTAAAGAAAAAGGCGATTGATTGGGATTTTGGGTGTTTTGGTTAATTAAAATGTATCATACACATGCATAAGCCCAAGATTATACAAGCCTAACACAACGCATTATTATTAAAGTAGATTAAGGCATTTACAGAGGAATTCAGCAGCAAATAAACACGGCATGCCAGCAGTTATCATTTCCTTCTAAATTCAGTTTTATTCATGCCATTTCATGTTCTTTGAGGTGTTTTACTCTTTGTAAATTTTGTAGTGGTTTTACTTCATATAGTTAGAAAGCAGTTATAGAGGTTTTAGAATCAGTAACTGTTCTACAATGTATAAAAGGTGGGGCCATTGTATTCCTAATAACATCATTGATTAATGAAACAACTAGAAGTTTCTAGGAGTTGTTACATATGGCAGGTATGTATGGCACTATGGTTTGACATGGTGCATGTTTCCATTGTCTATGGTCAAGGTTTCATTTCATCCCAATGAACCCCATCTTCAATAGGGTGGTTTTGTTGTTGATGTTTAAAATTGAGGGGTGGGTGACGGAATTTTGATTCTTGTTTTGCATGTTGATGATCTCATTTTCACTAATAGTGATCCTCATTCGATTATCTAAGTAGAGTCTGGTCTTAGGAAGTAGGTTGATATGATATACTTAGGGAACATGCATCATTCTCTTGGTTTACATGGTTAAAAAACAAAGGAAGAGATTTTCCTTTCTTAGCCTATGTATGTTATGGATCTCCTTCACCAATTTTACATGGATTACTGTAAATTAATCCCAATCATGTTCAATCCACAATTAAGTTGTTTGCAAGTCTTCCACATCTCAAATGGATGACACTTTTTATTGGCAATTAATTGGCATCCTTTTGTACTTAACTCATACATGTCCAAACATTTCCATTTTTGTTGATTTAATCTCTCATGATATACAAGAAATGAATGATAACCACTAGAAAGCACCAAAGCAGATACTTAATTGTGTCCAAGGTATAACTAAGTTTGATTTTTAGGAGTTCTCTTGTTTTGGTTTCTTTCAATAAAAAATATTGGGTTGGAGACCCATATGATTGGGATTCTACTGTAGGTTATGCATTCAATTTTGGTTCAAGTCCTATTAACTAGTCCTGCAAGAAACTTTGTTCTCTTTCCCTTTATTTGATTGAAGCTAAATATAATCTAATAGTGCATGAAGAAAAAAAAGTAGTTTGGCTTCAATAGATCCTTTTTGAGGTTGTCTTCAATAAATCCTCTTTTCCATTGGCTTCTAACATGCACACCTAACCATTGAGGTTTCCCATCATCCAGCTCAGCATAAGGGCACTAAGCACATTGAGAACATGCATTTCATTCAACAAAGTATTCATGATCAAGTTGTTGGTTTGACATTTTACCACATAAAAATGTTGAATTATTCATGGAGCCCCTAACATAAGCCAAGTTTCTTCATCATTCAAGCTATGTTAGGTTCACCAGAAGTTTTCATTAAGAGGCATAGGCATAATGCATCCTTGCTTATACATCATTTTGTAAATCCTTCTCCCATCCCAAGTTGAATATCAAACAACTGGGGTTGCTTCAAACTAACTTGGTCTAATGTATTATAGTCAAGCTACCCTTTTAGTGTGCTTTCATACTTAGTTCTATGTTGATCACCATTCTATCTTATTAATAGGAAATGTGAGGGTGCTATTATTCTTGGTATTCACAAGAATTTATTCTTGTCTTATCACTTTATTCAATCTTATTGGTGTGTGATCTCTATCTAAAGATCATGGAGCATCACTAGAAAATTTGCAATGAAATATAGACAATATAATATTTCATTGGATGTAACATTTCTTTTCTTAAGCAATAATACGACCTTTTCGTCGTTCCATGAATGTTCCCCTCTTTGAGGGTTTTACCACATAAATGATGCTTTTCCTATTTGTGTGACTTATTTCTCTATCGTGTTTTCTCCTTGGTTTCCCACCTATGAATCCCCAATGCCATAGCCATAAAATTCTCCCACACAATAAAAAATATCTCTACATTTTTTTCATTGACCCTACATAATTACAAAAAATATAATAGGAATTTTGTGGCACCCCCTGCTTTAATTGCAGCCATAGGACATGTAGCCACTAAACAAGAAATTAAAATTCCAACCCTCAACAAACACGTTCACCATGACATAGTAGAGAAGCTCTCCCATGGAGACCTAGAATTGTATAAAATGCATGCATAAGTGCAAAAAGAATAATGTAGCATAATTAAACAAGCATGAATCAAAATATTTTATTGCAACAAAATGCCCCCTAATCAAAATTAAACATAATCACACACACATCATGAAAATTACACATGTTTCCATGTTAGTAAAAACATTCAATTGTAAATTCATATATAGAGATAAAACATTTATATTTTATCAAAATATATTCCAAGAAACCGGTTGCATACAAGAAACTTTATACCTCATCATTGGCATCCAAGGTAAATGTCACCCCCATGCCAAGCTATGAATCCACCAGGGTAAATCAACCAAGCTACAGGCTTCTAACTCACTCGACCCAACCTATTTTGTCTCATGGTTGAGTGAATCTGCTCACTATAGACCACTCCAAACATCTCATCCAACAATCAAACAACCATGGAACTCTCTTTCACTTCCATACACAAAAGAAGGAAATATTTCCCCTTCTCTACTCTATAATGATATTCTCCCCTCATCAACGTAAGAAGAAAAAGCCCAATCTACTCAATTCCTTTTGGATATAACCTACAAAACTAACACTTCATTGTCAAGGATCCAAGACCAAAAAGTACACAATATATGATGAGTCCCTAACTTTACTAGCCTCTATGCTCACTTATAACCATCTATCTATCAACCAAGGTCTGCAAGTTCCCCTTCACAGTTGTGATTTTGGTCAACTTCCCGGAGAATGTAGAAAGAGGAATGTAAAGCAAGAACTGGAGAGAAAAATAGAATGAATAATAATGAGAGAGGGGAATGATGGCTGAATTTACTTCTAACAATAAAAGGAAGTACTCTTGCATTTCCTCATAATAATTGTACTCAATACATGCTCCAATAACTACTTGAGCAAACTTGTCTTCCAACCTCTTCATGCATTCAATGACCGGATTTCTTAATTCAATGGATGTGGATGGATTCATTTAAAAGAAAAGACATAAAAGAATCTTAGAAATAGAAGACCACTTTCCATAGGCCCCCTTTCCTCTTCCCTTCTAATGGAATCATAGCCCCTCCCATTCTCTCTGCAATCATCTCAAACATTTATATATTATAAAATAATAATAATAATAACGATCTAATTTTAAGGTCACTACCAATCGAAACACCAAATTGGTGTATGAACCTTTGTTTGTGGGAGAAGGGATCAACCTTCATGCAATGATTTGAATTGTAAAGAATACATAGTTGTATATACTCTAGCACCTTCTAGATTTGAACTTGTGACCTCTTATAAGAAAGCTCATAATATTAACAATTAGGCCCACATATATAACTTCAGTTTACCTTGGAAACCCTACTACAAGTTCCTTAGAAGTATAGTAACAAGACACAGATGATTACCCAATTGTTAATCAAGCCTCAGCCCTAAGCTCCACACTAGGAATCCATATCAGCATATTTATATTATTTATGGTCATTTATTTAAAATCACATAGCTCAACTCCAGTGATTTATTTAAGCTCACATGGCTTGATTCCAATCATTATAATCACACATTTACAAATTATACATAATCTAATTTGACACATTCTAGGGGTCAAAACCAAGGTAATATTTAAAAGTCCTTATTAGGGCCATTTTTCATAGGATATTTGATTAGGCTACATTATGAATGGATTCTTACACATAACACAGATTTATTGTTGTGTGGCTTCAAGGATAAGGCCAACTAATTTTGAACATGTTATGCAATCATTAATGCACATATAAAAGTACATCTAAACTATTACTATATCAGTTGGTTCCAAATTATTTGTTAAGGTTATGCAGTCTTGTTCCTCCAAAGATATAAATAGGTCCATTTTATGATTTTCCTTACTAACTAAAAGTTAAAACTAGGAAACTAAAAGATGAAAATTGATTCATTTCAATAGGCTCTCTGCAGTAAATGTTAATAGATGTTGGTGCAAATCTCTTGGTGCTTAAAGGATCCCAAGTGGGTGTTTTGTGTATATGCATTTTATTTTTTATTTAAGGTTGATCTTGAATTTTTTTTAGAAATATCACATGTTAGGACTCAGCTGAATATTAGGCACATACATTGCACACCTTCCTCACAATGGGCTAAAATTTACCTCTCACTACAATAATTTATGTTACCTTTGTTCATAGTATTAGATTTTTCGGCACTCGACTCAGTGCACGTTGATGAGCCTAGGTATTGCAATAAGAATGTTGCAACTCCTAGGGCTACTAACTTTACTTATCAACCTAGGGTTCGTACAAACTTGGAGGTGACAATGATATATGCACCAGTAGAAGTGAAGGTATTTCTTGTTGTCATTGCTCATTTGGAAAGAGACCCCAGCGGTTCTAAGCCAGACTTCTATAGGGTCAGAAGAAACTTGATTTTGATGGAAGAAGAGAAAATCTATTCTAAGGGAGAGCTACACTACTGCAGTAATGAAGAAATCAATCATGTAATGCTAAACTCACACTAGGCCCTAGCTAAACAATTAAACATCTATGCTAAGAAGAATTACTAGATCAATCACTAATCTAATGCTAATTTTCTAAGTTACAGAAGTAAAAGAATCAAAACTAGACTAAGGGATAAGCAAAGGGAACTAAGCTAATTCTGTGTTTAAGTAGAAGAGCAGTCGGAGATCAAAATTGGTCAAAAGAGGACGTAATGAGCAACAATGCATAAGAGCTATTGGATTAGGTGGGTGAAAGGTAAATGAACGACTAAGATCAAATCGGAGGAAAGTACATGAATAAATGAACGAACAAGGTTAACAGGAGATGGATGACTGAGATTATAGCGTGGAGGCTAAGTCAAGAGATGGAAAGACATGATTAATTGGTAGATGGATAGCATATATTAGATCACGGGCAAAAGAAACATGCAGAAATGGTAGCAAGTTTACGGAGGTGGTAAGCTATATTTCACGTGCCGTCAAAACCATAAGCTGTATTTTGATATTTCACACAATTAGTCTTACTGAGCAACACGGAGCACGAGAATACCACTTTTCTCACATGCTCTTGGCTGGATAACGGTTGTGCAAGTGTCTGCACGAGATTGCACAATAGCCATTGGATTAGGCGAGGTTGATCAATGGTGGAGATCACCCAAGCCAGTTGATGATCGGGTGAAGTGACAACCGTCGGATCAAGAGACAGATCGATGATGGAGATTAAAGCGGGAGAAGAAAATGTGCAGAAATTACGGAGCGGGTTTAGAGGGCAGTAAGTTGTTTATCACGTACCCTCGGGTGGATAATGATCGGACAGAAATCCACGTGATATCGTGTGATAGCTATCGGATCTGGCAAGGCAGATCAACCATGGAGATTTTACCGAGCTATTTGGCGAGTGGGTGCATGATAGCCATTGGATCAGACAAGACAGATTGATGGTGGGGATTTAAAGTGCATAAAGTCAGAGTTGAAAATGAATTGGGTGGTGATTGGTCAGGTTTTGCTGTGTAAGGTAATCTATGGGTAAAAACTGTTTAATCATGAATTAACAGCTTTTGCTCAGGCATTTCATACTGAAGGAGAATGGGCATATGAGTGAGATCTGAGAAAGTGGGTGGAGGAACAAGTGATCGTGAAATGACTGAATGACCACGGAATGAGCCAAGTAACAATGTAGTGAACCCAGTGACTACGTTAAACAACAAACTTCCTATGAAAACCAAAACCCTATTTTTTTGGGGTTGTTGCAGGGTTTTTTCCTCACGTCATGGTCCCAGAGGGAGGAGGTGAGGCCGAGACACCTGTGGGAAACCTTGTGGATCTTTTATTTGCTAACCTGATAATTGAATGAAAGCATAAATGAAGTAAACTGAAACACGGCTAGTCTACTCTACACTACTGTAATGAGATTGCAACTACTTAAACAAATAAGCACTTAAACAATAAACCTTTGTAATGGAAATGCAACTACTTAAACAAATAACCAGTTAAAGCATGAATCATCTACTCTAGAATGTGGTGATGAAAATGCAACTACTTAAGCAAATAAACAACTAAACCATGAAACTATGCTAGTGTTGTAATGGAAATGAACTACATAAGAAAATGAACAGGAAACCATGAATTTGTACTACTGTTGTAATGAAAATTCATCTAATTAAGAAAATGAATAAAAAACAAGAATCTATGATAGCATAATAATACAATAAAGAGGAGATTTGTCTATTAGGGTTGGGCCCTAACCCAAGAGCTTCAGCCCTCTGAGTTAACTCAGTGCTACTCAAAACAAAACTCATCTTCATTATAAATAAAAAAATTGTTACAAGGCTTACAGCTTGAAAACAAAGTAGAGTTCTATAGTGAGAAGTCCAAATTCTTGCTAACTCTCTGTAACCCTTGGTAACTAAAAACAAATGAGGTCCTAAGCCTCTCTACTTATACATCTAAAGTCTCCAATGAATTCCTTCAAGATTAGGGAGGCACGGCTCCCCATTCAATGATAAACTCATGCTTTCCCTTTCACTAGCTGGATCGCCTTCTAGTAGGGAGGCTTGACTCCCAAACTCAAGATAAACTCATATTTTCACTTTCTTGGCTACCTTCTAGTATACATGATTTGGCTTGTTTTGCACTCTCACTTGCTTGGTTTCCTTCTAGTACTCCTGATTTGGCTGTTTGCACCCTCACTTGCTTGGCTGCCTTCTAGAAGGGGGCTTGTTTGTACTTTCAACTGATGGAGGGATACTCGAATGGAGGGTAGTAAATGAGGAGGATTTACCTCCTGTAATTCTTCTCCCTTATCCCATTTGATTTTTTACCAAGGTATTTACCATAGTTCCTTGCTTTTATCTTTTATCCTTTATTCCTGCATTACATGCACATTGGACCACAAATTATATCCAACTCTACTCATCTCATAAACAAAATATAATCAAAAGTATGCAATATGTTGTGAGAATAGTTGGTTTGACTAAGCTAGGAGGTGAATTAAGGTCAATTAAGGCCCATATAATTACTCAATGATGAGGTTAAACATCACCCCCCTACTAAAAGTGTTGCCCATCCTCTGAGCAACTTAGTGGAATTGGTAGCCTCTCTAACATCTCATGCTTCTGATGTGGTTTCTACATCTTGTTCATAGAAGTCTTCTTTCCTTTCTACTTCTTCCCACTAATATTCTTTGGTCTACAAGCTATGTGGTAGCGTTTTCGATCTCCTTATGAAGGCATGTATATTATCATTTCTTGGTAGCCTAAACATGTCCTCAAAATGTGAAATTGCTTGCTCTTGGGCAGCAAGATATCTAGGTGCTAGTTGAGGATCATTTGCAATTATATTATGGGTGCTAATTAGGGCCATGGGATTCGATTGTTCATTTATGTGAAAAAAAGGTTCATTTTGCTCTCTGGCGAATATTCTTTTCATCTCTACAGCACTTGACTTCTTATGGTTCATCGATGATGCCAAAGCCATTAATTGTAGAACTCCTAGCTCTACATTAAGATCCCAAATATTCATGTTTGTGAGGGCCATGTTATGCAAGTAAAATTCAGCCATTGGCCCCATCCTTTAGTGCTCTTTGATCAGAAAGATCAGTAAACTGTCTGCAGTCCTGAAATGGCATGGTGCTCCTTTGTGCTAGTTTTTTAATATGAATTTGTAGCCATTGTTCTTTGAGGTAAAGAGAATAGGGTTTAGCTGGCATCTTACACTGGATGACCTCCAAGGAGAGGCTGGCCATATATGCTAGTTGTTCTTTCTTTTCCTATAGTTGTCCTCTGTTTTTCTTATCTTATTCCTTTTGTTGTTCTTTCACATATCCATCAGTTTCTTCCTTTGTTTCCTCCTCTTGTTTCAACATCATCCTGCTTGTCTTCTTTCAGCATGTTCCTTTGTATTAGTTTCTTCTTCATCCATCTCATCCCCATATAGCTCTATATCTTCTTCTTCTTGTTTTGCCTCCTCCTTACTGACAGAAGGACTAACATCTTAGATGAGGCTTTTGAAGTTATCCCCTATTGGTAAGTCTCTAAAGACTGACCATATTATAGGGATCTTGAGGAGGGCATCCTCAATGAGGATTCTGGTCAAACCATGGTGAACTAAATGTTTGGAATTTCCTGTCTTTTCTTTGCTGTTGGAGTCCATGAGTGATTGCATCAGAAAATAGGTTATGCTGCGTCTTTGGTGAATTGGTGCTTCTACCCCAAATCCTAATTCTTCAAGCTCTCTAAAATGGTAGCCATAAACGACACTATATCTACCCTCACATGAGATATACTTGATGAGCATATTGCTTGTGAGGCTTGAGGAGGAAATAAGAAAATTATTTGAGAAAAAACAGAGTTTCTTGTATATGTAATCCACTAGCTTTCTAGAGGAAATTGGCCACCTTTTTACTTACAAACCAACTACCTCTTAACCTTTACAAGTTTTGATCAAATGATGCATATGAGTGACTGAGTAGGATACTTACCTGTGGCTTTAATGCCACACTGTAGTTGTCAAAGATCAGAGGTGTTGCTGATGGTCATTCTCCTTCCTCTTCTGTTGTCTATTGATGGTTTCTTGACTACAGATCTGATGCTACTGTATGGTCATATTTCTTCCTCCTCTACAGTCTACTGATGGTTTCTTGACTACAGATCTAATGCCGCTGAATGGATAGAGGGAGTAGGAGTGTGTGTGGATGTAGGGATGATGGTAATGGATGAGGTGAGGGGTTAGATCATGTCTAGAATGAATTTTGGGGATCTAACTAATCTACCAGTCAGGGGATCCTATAGAAAACACAATTTTCACCTGAATTGGAGAAATGAAGTGAAAAACAATGGAATTTATGGAGGTATGCATGGTAAGGAGTGGAGGAGATGAACATATGTGAGGCAAAGCTCCCTTTGGATTTTCTCTTTGCTCCCTGATTGTCTTTCTCATCCTCCTGCAAAAAAAAATTATGTTTTTTTTCTCTTATTATTCTATATATATATTATATATATATATATATATTATATATATATATATATATATAATATATATATATATATATAGATAAACACCTAGGCTGCCTCAGAGAGGTTTTCACCCTATATTTTCCCTGGGCACCTCAAGGAAGGTTTTCACCCAGGGATCTTTTTCTTTCCATTTTTCTCATCCTTGGGTTGCCTCATGGAGGTTTTCAACCCAAAGGTGGGACTCAGGAACCTCATGTCGGATTTCACCTGAATCCTTATTCCGTTTTCTTTATTTTTCAGTGGCCTGATGAAGGAGGAGCTGAAACTTGCTCCACCATCATTACTATCTTATTGATACTGTCAATGAACTCTTGTTTAGATAAATGCCTCTTGTACATTTTCAATCTGTGTCCATTAACTTGTAATGGAATGGCTTCTTCATCTGTAGTTCTGATCTACACTGAACCATTTTCATGACAGATTTCCACTGCATAAGGTTTGAGCCATCTTTTCCTTAGCTTGCCCTTGAAGTCTTTATACTTGGAGTCATATAATAATGCCTTGTCTCCTTCTTGAAATTGCTTCTCCTTAATATGCTTGTCATGCGAGATTTTCCTCTGAAGCTGAACTATCTCCATATGGAGGAGGGCTTGCATTCTAAATTCATCCAAGCCATTCAAATGGAACAATATTTCTTTTCGTGCATGACTGAGATCCAAATCTAGTTGGGCTGCCATCCTCAATGTATTATATTCAAATGCAATGGACAACAAAACCTTTTTCCTGTAGACCAGCTCATAGGGTGTAAATCCAATGGTGGTCTTCCATGTCATATTATAGGCCTAGGTTGTTGAAAATGGCAACAAGAAATGCTAAAAATAGAAATGTTATAAATAGCAGTTCGGGTACCAATGTTCGACATAGCAACAAGGAATGAAACATGGAAGTGCAAAAAATAACATTTCTATAAATAGCACTTTGGGATGGATTCCAATTTTAGTTAGTCCTTGAACTAAAATTGAGAAGTAAAATTCGAATTTGTTCTTAGCTCCTATTTGATTAATAATTAATTAATTCATCTTGAGTTAATTAGTTGGAGAAAATCAAACATGAAATCTATGTGAAGACATGCAATAGTTTCTCCATTGATTGAGGAATTTATCCCTTAGTTAAGGAGATGAGGATGAGTTGTATTTGAGTTGTAATTAGTTAGATCAGTTAACTGAGTTAAGTCCAGTTAGATTAGTTCTGATAGTTTGTAGAATTAATTGTGAGTTCAATTAGTTAATGCTTGCACGCATGTAACTACGGCACTTCATATAATTGAATATTCTCTCATAAATAACTCATGCATGTCAGTTCAGTTAGAGACCTAGTTGAGATCGGAGGAAGGGACAGTGTAATATTAGTTGGAGGATTTTTCCTATATAGGTAACTCATCCATGCAGAAGGAATTATCTCCTTCAAATTGCATAGTTACTACTGAGCCAAGTGAGCAGTGTGAGGTGGGAATTCACACAAGTGGAAGCACTGGACCCCAGGAAAAACTGTGCAAGGAAATAGGAGGTTTGGAGGGCAGAGGAGAAGGTTTGTGAGAAGCCTTTGACTGTTTATGAGCAGCAGAGGGATTGTATTGAGAGCTAGATAGGTTCTGAGCTAAGGCTTTATGTAATATGGACATATTTCCACTTGTATGATATTACAGAGATCGGGGTTTTAGGTTGAGGCTTTCCCTGAAGTATTCTTCTGTGTTCATGTGTGATTTCTTTTTCATTCTTAGTTATATGTGTTATATTGATCTTGCTCATATTCGATTAAGCTTTCACAAATTTTGTTGTAGAATTAGGTCTTGTATTTTGCTTTAGTATATTGCATAATATGTTGATCTACAATGGGAAATTCTACATGGTATTAGAGCAAAGGTGATCAAAGCAGAGAACAGTATACGCGAAGAAGAGAATTTCAAGTAAAAAAAAAATTGGGCCGTGCGTTTTCAGAGCAGCTATGAAATTTTTTGTGCAAAATTTTTAGAAACAAATAGCATAGCTAGATTCCTTGTGGAAAAAGACCCAAATTCAAAAAAGAAATCATCTGAATCAGAGTTCGGATGAGGGAGATATCGCTGACTTAAAATCAACAATTTTTCGAGAAAATTTCGTGACGGCGGGAAAGATGAAACAGATTGGTGTGCTAGCCAAGAATCTGTATGCACTTGAGGTACAAGATGCATGCAAAGCCTTGAGGAGCAAGGCAAAGGTTAGATACTTGGTGGTTCAGAGGGAGAGTAAATTACCTCTCAACGTACAACACTAGAAGAAGTCTCAAACAATTGTGGCCGAGCCACATTTGGTGAAGCAACTTTAGGAGGTTGTGGAGCAACCACAACTGGAGAAGTCGAGAGGAGACCGAGTGGAAACATCCACTCATGAAGAGATCTCTAGTAGGAGGAAATTTTGAGCCAAATGGGCAGAGAGATCACATGCATCCATACCTCCAGGTAGGAGGGGGCAATGTGGAGTGATAGTCCCACGATGGTTGGAATAAGGGTAGGATCATTGAGGTACCCAACTGCTTTAATTAGATCTTGCTACGGGAGTGTTGACAACGAGTAGCATGACTGGCTGAGTGGGTAGAGACAAATGTGGAGGGAGTAGTAGAGGAAGCTTCAGCATCATAGGATGTTTCTAGCCCAACAGGAAGGTCAGTTGGGAGATCAGTTACTTACTTCTTAGTAACTGAGTTATAGTGCAACAGTTGGCATCAGATACAACATGATGAGAGGAGGTGCAGTGCGGATGCAGCATTGGGCGATAGGACTAGTAGCAGCACGGATGTAGCAGCAGGAATCACTGTGATTGATGCAGTCAGAGATCAAAGTGATAGAGGCTAGAGCAGTCAGATACTGAAGAGCACAAAGGTGCAAAGTTTTCAGTCGATAGAGGCAATAGCAATCAGAGACTTTGATGATAGAGGCATCATTTTGATTCAGGCTGGATGTTTTTTTTTTGTTTCTAGATTTGTTGGAGAAATAACACTTGGGAGAAGTGTTGCATGTAGAACATTCCAAAGGTTCAAGATCAGGTTCAAGTTGAATTCCTTTCTTGTCGAGAGGGAGTGTTGAAAATGGCAACAAGAAATGCTAAAAATAGAAATGTTATAAGTAGCATTGCTATAAATAGCAGTTTGGGTACTAGCGTTGGACATAGAAACAAGGAATGAAAAATGGAAGTGCTAAAAATATCATTTCTATAAATAGAATTTCGCGATAGATTCCAATTTTAGTTAGTCCCTAAACTAAAATTGAGAAGTAAAATTTGAATTTGTTCTTAGGAGTTGTCTGATTAATAATTAATTATTTCATCTTGAGTTAATTAGTTGGAGAAAATCAAACATGAAGTCTATGTGAAGACATGCAACAGTTTTTCCATTGATTAAGGAATTTATCCCTTATTTAAGGAGATGACGATGAGTTGTATTTGAGATGTAATTAGTTAGCTCAGTTAACTAAGTTAAGTCCAGTTAAATTAGTTCTAACAGTTTGTAGAATTAATTGTGAGTTCAGTTAGTTAATGCTTGCATGTATGTAACTACTAGACTTTAGATAACTGAATATTCTCTCATAAATAACTCATGCATGTCAGTTTAGTCAGAGACCCAGTTGAGATCAAAGGAAGGGACAATTTATTATCAGTTGGAGGATTTTTCCTATATAGGAAACTCATCCATGCAGAAGGAATTATCACCTTCAGGATTGTGCAGTTACTACTGAGCCAAGTGAATAGTGTGAGGTGGGAATTCACACAAGTGAAAGCACTGGACCCCAGGAAAAACTGTGCAAGGAAATAGGAGGCTTGGAGGGCAGAGGAGAAGGTTTGTGAGAAGCCTTTGGCTGTATATGAGAAGCAGAGGGATTGTACTAAGAGCTGGATAGCTTTCAAGCTAAGGCTTTGTGTAATCCAAACATATTTCCACTTGTATGATATTACAGAGATTGGGGTTTTAGGTTGAGGATTTCCCTAGAGTATTCTTCTATGTTCATGTGTGATTGCTTTCTCATTCTTAGTTATATGTGTTTTATTGATCTTGCTCATATTCGATTAAGCTTCCACAAATTTTGTTGTAGAAGTAGATCTTATATTTTGCTTTAGTATGTTGCATAATATGTTGATCTACAGTGGGAAATTCTACACAGGTGGCCTCAACTAGTCTTTCTACCCAATCCTTCCTTCCATTGTTCACTACCTTGGTTAGGATGTTCTCCGGTGCTCTGTTGGTCACCTCCACTTGCCCATTAACTTGTGGATGATAAGGAGTCAAGGTCCTATGCTTGATTTCGTGATTCTTGAGTAGTTCTTCAATCATGCTGGAGGTAAACTAGTTGCCTTGGTTTGTGACTAGCTCTCTACGGTACCCAAATTTGTAGAATATATTATCCCTTAGGAACTTAGCCACCTTTTCTTTTGTTGCTACCTTAATTGCCTTGGTTTCAACCCACTTCATCAAATAATCAGTGCACACAATAATGTGTTGTTTTTTCTTTGAAGGAGGATTGATAGGCCCAATGAGGTTTCCATGCCTCACTTTTCAAATGGCTCGAAAGTCACTTAAGGTTGTATGGGCATTTCATCTCTTGGTGATTTGAAATGGATTTTAAACCCTCTAAAAATTTTAAGTCTTCAAACTAACAGAAAACATTATCGTATAGGAAAAACCATGAAGAATGGTGGAAAATAGAGCTAAGCGGAGGTTGAGGTAACGTTTCACAAGAGCTATCAGATTGGATGGATCAATGGTCCAGATAAAATCTGTAGATCACGTTGGAGGAAGCCAATGGAGTGTATTAGAGGCAGCCTTATGGGAAATGTGACTGCGACCTAGCGACACAACGTGGACCGTTGATTGAGTGTGTAGATCAACAACTGAGATTACATTATCGCATCACAGATTCCAATAGTGAAAGACCCAAACTGCAGGCCCGAAGACCATGTGACATGCAATTGCGATTATCGCATCGCAATATTGCATCACACATAACCAAAGGGGAAAGGACCTAGAACATTGCGAAGGGCCAATATGCGATGTGCTAATATCGTCAATCGGGTAGTGTAATACAAAGGGTATTTGACATGTGACTTGCAATTGCAATCAAGGCGGACCCGACAGGGTTTATAGGTGCAGCCCTATAAAATTTCAGTTTTGGTAATAAGCCTTTTGACAGGATTTCTACATATTTCTTGGTATTTTTGGGACCATGGCCATTGGGCACTGCAACATGCGACTTGCGATAAAAGCATGACCTGAAAGGATTATAGAGCAAGCTTTATATCTTTTGAGTTCTAGCTTTGGTCTGTTGGTCAAATTTTCCATTGTTTTTAGTGTATTTCTATTTTTTGAACGAGAAGTGTATTCCCAAGGATTTCACCCACACCACTGGTCCTTTCCATTGTAAACAGGTGGCCTTAATGATTCAAACGTTTTACAATGATTGTTTAAACGTTCAGGAAGGAGATGAAGGGACAGTGTCGGGGGCCAGAGAGCTCGAAAAGAAATGCAGACCGATAGCATTATTAGGCTTAAAAGGCCATCCAATGACATAAGAGGAGGAGTTGAAGACAGTCATAGAAAGACAGTCAGTCAATCACATTGAGGCAGATTGGATAGAGGAATAGGACAGAGGGAGAGTTTGTGCACTCTTTTAGACTTGAGGTTTTCGAGAAGATCCCTCTTTGATGTCACTGTTGGTTGAGACTATGTTTTTGAGCTCACTCTTGTAATAATATATTCTTGAAGACATAATATAGAGGTCAACATTGATAGTTAGACCAGGAGATGTAGCCAGGAAGTCTGGTGAACTCCTTTATTATTTTGGCTATGTTGATGTGTGATTGTTATGTTTTTTGACTGTTAATTATCTATATTATTCACAATATTTTTGATCTATTGCACTAAGTAATATATGCATTATCTTGTACATGAGTCTGTAATACCTTTTCTTCTTGATTTAGTATCCATTTTGGATCAAGTGGTATCAAAGAATTTGGTTTTGGTTTTATTAAGGTTAGACAAGCTTGTGCTAAATTTTGAATGCTAACTAGATTAAAGCTTAGACTAGGAGAAGGAGAACTAGTTGAGGCTAATCCAGAGATTAGAGGAGTCTATTCTCAGAGGGAAATGGCAGAAGAAGCTCCATTGGGATCAGAATCTCAATTTATAAAACGTTTTAGGACAATCCGAGCTATGGTGGAAGAGATGTATCTGGAGTTTAAGAAGGGTTGAGGTGAAAGCACTTCAACACCCAAACTAGACAAAGGAGTAGAGGAACCTTTTCTAGTTGCCTCTCCAAAAGGAAAAGGAAAAGGAGGATTGACTCCTCCACCATCTGCTCCATCATCATCCTCGTCATCATCATCTTCTAGCTCTTCTAAGAAGAAGAAGAAAACTTCCTTTGTCAAATTAGATGTGAAGTTTGATTTGCTAATTTATGATGGAGAACTCAATGCATAAAAGTTAGATAATTGGATAAGAAAAATTGATGTATATTGTAGGGTATAGAACGTTGGTTCAGAAAGGAAGAAGATTTAGCTGGGTAGCCTTCGACTTGGAGGAACTGCACTAGTATGGTGGGAAGGCAAGACACAAGCTGATCTGCAAAAACATGGTAAAATCATTTCTACCTGGAATGAATTTGTTTTTGCTATCAAAAATAAATTCTATCCTTTAGCTTACATGCAGCAAGCAGTGATGAGTTGGCAAACTCTTCGTCAATTGAAGGGTCAAAGTGTATAGAGTTATACTCAGGAATTTAGAAAGAGAGCTTTAACTCTAGGTATATCATTAAATTCACCTGAGACTTTATTGAAGTATATAGGTGGTCTTCATAGCTATTTAAAGCATACCATTCTCATGTTTAATCCCACTAGCTTAGATGATGTATCAATTCAAGCAACACATCTAGAAGCTAGAGGTAAGAATGTAAACCCAGAGGTTGGGGGATCATCTAAATATTCTGTAAGCAAGAACAAGGAAATGAAGAAACTGAAATGGAAGGAGAGGAAAGCAAACATTGTAAAGAAGGATAAACCTTCATGCACTCACTACCAGAAAGAAGGACATGATGAGGGACATTGTTGGTCTTTGCATCCAAAATAGAGACCTAAGAAGTTTGGTGGTAAGAAGAGAAAGAATGATGCTGCTATTCAGTAGGACTTGGGATCAGACTTAGGAAATGAAACAATAGTTGCAGCCACAGGTATTAAAGGTAAAGATTCTAAATCATCCACAAATAATTATTCACAATCTGTTGATAATGAAAATAATGAGAGGGAAAGAAATGCGATTTTTCGTATTACAGTAACTTCCAAGCATAATCAGATTGATACTTTGTTTGATAGTGGATCACAAGTAAATTTGATTTCTGAAACAATTGTAATGAAGTTGGGATTAAAAACAAAACTTTGTGAGAAGCCATATCAATTAGGTTGGGTGTGTGATAAAACAAAGCTACAAGTAACGAGACAATGTAAACTTAGGTTTGCTATTATATCAACATTTGTAGATGAGGTTGAGTTAGATATAGTTCCATTGGATATATGTGGTATTGTTGTGGGAAGTCCATACTTGTATGATAGGAAAGTTATTTTCTATAGAGCTGAGAATAAGTATCAACTCTCTAAAGATGGAATAGAATATATTGTAAAAGCTCATAAACTCAAAGGTAACTATTCTCTCATAAACTCAAGGTAGATGAAAAGAATTGTGAATTCAAGTAAGAATTTTTTACTAATGGTTGTAAAGGCAAAGGATCCAGAAAAATCCAATGCATTTGAAGGCTGTGATTCTAATCAGAAAGCTGATTTAGTTAAATTTGTTTCAGAGTATGATGTTCTATTTCAAGAACCAAAAGGTCTACCACCCAAGCAAGAAATAGTACACGATATTTATTTGTAGCAAGATGCTCCATTACCTAACATTGGAATGTATAGGTTGTCATCTTTAGAGAATGCAAAGATAAAGAAGTAGGTACAAGAATTGATCGATAAAGGGTTTATACGACCAAGCACATCACCATGTGGATCTCCAATCGTGATGGTGAGAAAGAAAGATGGTTCGTGGAGAATGTTCATTGATTATAGAGCACTGAATAAAATAACGATCAAGAATCGTTATCCTCTTCCTCGTATTGATGATTTATTACATCAATTAAAAGAAGAAGTTTACTTTTCTAAGTTAGACTTGTGAAGTGGCTATCATTAGGTCAGAGTTGTAGAACAGGATGCATGGAAGACTGCTTTCAAAACAAAGCAAGGACTTTATGAATGGTTGGTTATGCCTTTTGGCTTTACTAATGCTCTTGCTACATTTATGAGAGTTATGAATGATGTACTCAGACCATTTATTGATTACTTTGCAATTTTTTATTTAGATGACATTCTTGTTTTTAGTAAGACATGGGAAGACAATGTGAAGCATGTAAAGAAGACTTTATATGTTTTAAAAAGAGAAAACCTCTATGTAAAACTATCAAAATGTGAATTTGGCAAAACATCTTTAAATTATTTGGGTTATATTGTAGGGGGTGGTGAATTCAAGATAGATCCCTCTAAGGTTGAAGTCATTGTGAATTGGCCTAAACCCAAATCTACTACAGAGGTTAGGAGTTTCCTAGGGGAAACACAATACTAGAGAAATTTTATTGCTAAATTTTCTTTGATTGCAACTCCATTACGTGCTTTAACGAGATTGAAACAAGTGTTTAAGTGGGGAGGAAAACAACAGAAAGAATTCGACACCTTAAAAGAGAAAATCAGTACAGCACCAGTACTAGCACTGCTAGATCTTCAACATCCATTTGAGATTGAGATAGATGCTAGTGACTATGCCATGGGAGCAGTGTTGATACAGCATGGAAAACCCATATGCTATCATTCTGAGACATTTACTTCTATAATAGTTAATTATCCCACATATGATAAAGAATTGTATGCATTAATACAAAGTGTGAAAAAGTGGAAACATTACATAATGGGTAAAGAAACAATCATACATATAGATCATCAACCACTTCAATATTTTCACTCACAAACTAAATTGCAGAAATCAAGACATTATAGGTGGATGGGTTTTCTACAACAATTTAATCTTGTCATCAGATATAAGAAGGGAATACACAATAAGGTTGTAGACATGTTATCAAGACCAATCATAAATGCATCTACTATACTTAAGCATAACTCAGTAATTCATGAAAGTTACATTGAACAATATGCTCAAGATATAGATTTTAAAGATGTATATGCAAGTTTAAGTCATGGCAAGCAAGTAGAAGAATTGGATTATTATGTAAAGGACCAACTCTTATATCATTTAGGAAAGTTATGAATTCCACAAACTGGAAGAGTTAACATAATCCGAGAAGCACATACTTCTCTCATATCAGGTCATTTTGGTGTAAGTAAAATAGTTGCACAATTGCAAAGGTTCTGTTATTGGCCAAGAATGCATGAGATAGTTTCTAGATATATAAAAGGGTGTACTATGTGTGCTACAAGCAAGCCCAATAATTGGAAATTAGTCTTGTACACTCCAATTCCAATTCCTTATCGTCCTTGGGAAAGTGTTTCCATAAATTTTGGGATTGCCAAAATTTAGGAAAGGTCATGATTATTTGCATGTTGTTGTGGATAGGTTCAGTAAAATGTGTATTTTGATACCATGTAACAAGTAAATTACAGCTGAACAAACAACACAGTTGTTCTTTCAAAATGTATGGGTTCATTTTGGGTTACCTACTTTTATTGTATCTCATCGCGATTCTTGATTCGTTGGGAAGTTTTGGTCAAATCTATGGGAGTTGATGGAAACCAGGTTGAAGAAGAGCACAACATTTCATCCACAAACAGATGGTCAGATAGAAGTGGCCAACATGACAGTGATCTAGTTGCCCAGAGGCTATTGCAACAAGCATCCAAAGCTTTGGGATGAGCATTTTTGTTATGTGCAGGATTCTTACAACCGTGCCAAGCACTCTTCTACTCAGAGATCTCCTTTTGAGACTTGTTTTGGTTTTATACCAAAGTTCCCCTTGGATTTTGTCTTTGGTAAAGACATAACAGTTGATGGACATAGTGATGTGGGCAAAGCAACCAATTTCATTGAACAAATCCAAGAAATTCAGCAGGTAGTACAGGAATAGCTGGAACGAAGTCAAGCCAAGAACAAGGAAAGACATGACAAGCATTGAGCTGAACATAGTTTTCAAGTTGGTGATCAAGTCTGGCTATACATCAGCAAAGACAGAATGTAGGGTGAAGGTAAGAAGCTAAAAATGATAAGGTATCAACCTTTCAAGATACTTGATAACATTGGTGAAAATGCTTTTCACCTTGATTTTCCAGCTTATATGTAGATCTATTCAGTCGTTAATGCAGAAAACTTGAGATTGTATGAACCTCTATTGATTGAAGATCCTGAAGAGAAAAGTTAGTTGCCTTCTATTGGGGATTTGTTGTCTGAGTATTTTAATGAGTTACAGGAGGAAAAAGTTCTAGACAGGAAGCTAAGAACTACGCGTGAAGGGGATGTTTAGTACCTGAGAGTAGGACTCAAAGGTTCAAATCCAAGAAACGCATGATGGATAGAAATTGGATAGGTGAAGGAGCAATATCCTCACTTGCTCGAATACTAAAAACCAACTTTTTGTGGTCCAAAAGCTTTTCAGTGGGAAGGCGTGATCCAAAATGGATCTTAAACCCTCTAGAAATTTTACATCTTCAAAATATCATAAAACATTATCGCAGAGGAAAAACCATGAAGAATGGCAGAAAACAGAGCTAAGCGGAGGTTGAAGTAAAGTTGCACAAGATCCGTCAGATCGGACAAATCAACAATCCAGATCAAATCACAGATCGCGTCGGAGGAAACCAGCGGATCGCATTGGGAAAGGCCAGTAGAGTGTATCAGAGGCAACCTTATGGGGAATGTGACTGCAACCTAGTCACACAATGTGGACCATTGATCAGGCACACAGATCAATGGCCGAGATTACATTATCGCATCGCAGATTCCAAGGGGGAAAGGCCCAATCCACAAGCCTAAAGATCATGCGACATGCGATTATGATTATCACATCACAATATCACATCGCACATAACCAAAGGGGAAAGGACCCACAACATTGCAAAGGGCCAATATGCAATGCACTGGTATCGGTGATTAGGTAGCACAATACAAAGGGCCATTGACATGTGACTTGTGATTACGATCAACGCGGACCTGACAGGGGTTATAGTTGCGGTTCTATAAAATTTAAGTTCCAATAATAAGCCTTTTAATGGTATTTCTATGTATTTCTTGGTATTTTTGGGACCATGGCCATTAGGCACTGTGACATGCGACTTGTGATAAAAGCGCAGACCTGAAAGAATTATAGAGTAGGATTTATATATTTTGAGTTTCGGCTTTGGTCTGTTGGTCGAATTTCCCATTGTTTTTAGTGTATTTCTATTTTTTGAATGAGAAGTGTATTCCCAAGGATTTCACCTACAACAGTGGTCCTTTCCATTGTAAATAGGTGGCATTGATGATTTAAGCATTTTATAATGATTGTTTAAATGCTCAAGAAGGAGATGAAGGGACAACACCGAGGACCAGATAGCCCAAAAGGGAATGCAAACTGATAGCACTGTTAGGCTTAAAAATCCATCCAATGACAGAAGAGGAGTTCAAGATAGTCATAGAAAGACAGTTAGTCAGTCAGATTGAGGCAGACTGGATGGAGGAATAGGACAAAGGGAGAGTTTGTGCACTCTTTTAGACTAAAGGTTTTCGAGCAGATCCCTATTTGATGTCACTGTTTGTTGAGACTCTGTTTTTTAGCTCACTCTTGTAATAATCTGTTCTTAACGACATAATATAGAAGTTGACACTGATAGCTGAACCAGGAGATGTAGCCAGGAAGTATGGTGAACTCCTATATTATTTTGGTTGTGTTCATATGTGATTGTTATGTTTTCTAACTGTTAATTGTCTATATTATTGACAATCTTTTCGATCCATTGCACTAAGTAATTGATCTGATAATCACCCTATGGGTGACTTCAGTTAAAGATTTATTAAATGAAGGTATTACAAACTCATGCGCTGGTGTGTGTCTATGTTATTTATGCAACGGATCGATCAGATTGCAAATACACAGACACTTGAAATGGAAGACAACATATAAATACAGTAAGCAAATATAAGAACACAAGAAATTAATAAGGAGTTCACCCTATCCTCTAGGGATACATCTCTGGTCCAGCTCTCAGGGGTGGCCTTCTTTTATTGTGTCTTGAAGTAGAGAATTACAATGAAGGAGCTCAATATGAGTCTCTCGAAATAAATTGGCTTGGAAGGGTGGTTCTTGGATTCCCCAAACCACTAGAGTACACAGACTCTTCTCTTTGCCAATGCTTTGACCTCTCTGGTCTGACAGATCCTCTATGGGATGGCTTGAGTCTCTCAAGCTCTCTGGTGCTCGACAATACCTTTGGTCAGCTCGGCCTTCTGTGCTCTTTCTACTTTTTGCCTTACTAGTTCTTCTCTTCTCTATCTTCTGTCTTCAGTGTTCTGTCTTTCAGTTCCTAACTCATGCCCTCTGTCTGGTCCATACATGGCTTTAAAGCCATTTGAGCTCATGCCAGTTCGCTTCCTCTTCCACCTCCGTCGGATCACTTGCTTTCAGTTGCACTTGGAGTTTCCTATTTCAGTGCCATCATCAGGCTATTAGGGATGGCCACTTGTCCTCCTACGAACTGCGCCAACCTGCTTCATCGGTTCAATTCTTCGGTTACGTCATGGAATGAGTTTTCTGACACCTTGGCTGTTAAAGTGGACCTCAAGTTCTTCGAAATCACAGCTTAACCCTCTGTCTATTCCATCTTCTCCATCAGGCATGATCTCAGCCGTTAGATCTGGAGCCCCCAGATTCGATGCCATTCACTCATCCCGCGCAGTTGACTAGTTCGACCGTTAGCGCGCGATGAGTGGTAGATTTCCCTCTCCTCCGCTTGCCATGCATCAGGCACTGAGTGGAATCGCTCCTTTTTCATCAAAACTATTTATCACCCATGGATTCCCCCAATCAATACCACCGATTTTGGAGTGGGTCCCGCCTTTAGCGCTTAGCCTTTTGTCCCACGGTTTTCCTGGCTCCCACACAACCGAATTCTTAGGGCTTCTCCATTTTGAGGGTTTTCACCCAACGATGCATGATTAGCACTAATCATGCATCAAAAACTCCCTCTATTTCCCGATCCAGGCTCCTCAAGGGCTAGTTTCACCTCTCACACAATCTCCATGGGCCTCGGTCAGCGTGCTTTGACCGAGGTCCTTGTAGTTCCACGCTGGATACCAACTGTGACTAGTTTAGAGGTGTTTTTGATCACTGTTCTAAATTATTTGAAGTCTGTCCTGACCTAGTACATCCATGGTTCTTCCGATTAGTCTTTATGGATCCAATTTGGATCATGGCCTTTCCACTAAAAAGCTTTTGGACCACCAAAAGTTGGTTTTCAGGCATCGACGAAGTGAGGGTACTGTTATCTCACTTGTCCAATCTCAATCCACTTTGCGCTACTCAGCTTCGAACCTTCGAGTCCAATTCTAAGGTACTCAACATCTCCTCTGCGTGTCGTCCTCACCTTCCTGTCCAACACTGTGTCTTCCTACAATTCATTAAGATATTCAGGTAGTAGGTCATTAATAGAAGGCAATTGACTCGGCTCTTCAGGATCCTCAATTAGAGAAGGTTCAAACAATCTCAAGCAATTTTCATTTATAACTGATTAGATGTGCATGTAAGCTGGTAGATCAAGGTGAAAAGCATTTTCACCAATCTTCTCAAATATCCTAAAAGGTCCATACCTGATAGGCTTTAGCATTTTACCTTCACCTTGCATCCTGTCCTTGCTGATATACAGCCAGACCTGGTCACCAATTTTGAAACTATGCTCCATCCGATGCTTGTCATGCCTTGCCTTGTATTTGTCTTGGCTCCTTTCCAGCTGTTCCTATACTGCCTACTGGATCTGTTCAATGAACCTAGTTGTCTTGTCCACATCACCGTGTCCATCAACAATGGTATCTTTACCAAAGACAAAATCCAAAGGAGACCTTGGTGTGAAACCAAAACAGGTTTCAAAAAGAGACCTCTATGTAGAATAATGTTTTGCTCTATTGTAAGCATGCTGCACATAACACAAGTGTTCATCCCAAAGCTTAGGATGTTTGTTGCAATATCCTCTGAGTAGCTGGATCACTGTCCTGTTAACTACTTTTGTCTGGCCATCAGTTTGTGGATGAAATGCTGTGCTTTTCTTCAGTTGGGTGTCCATCAACTTCCACAGACTTGACCAAAAACTCCCCATAAATCGGGTGTCTCAATTAGATACAATAGAAGTGGGTAATCCAAAATGAACCCCTACATGTTCAAAGAATAGTTTTGCAGTTTGTTTAGCTATAATCTGCTTATTACAAGGTATCAAAATGCACATTTTGCTGAACCTATCCACAACCACATACATATAATCATGACCTATTCTAGACTTAGGCAGTCCCCCAACAAAATCCATGGAAACACTTTCCCAAGGGTGAGAAGGAACTGGTAATGGAGTGTACAGGCCTAGTTTTCTATCGCTGGGCTTGCTTTTGGCACACATAGTACACCCTCTCACATATCTAGAAACTATCTCATTCATTTTTGGCCAATAAAAAAATCTTTTCAGCTGTGCAACTATTTTACTTACCCCAAAGTGACATGATATCATAGAAGTGTGTGCCTCTTTGATTATCTTTACTCTCTCTGTTTGTGGAATGCAGATTTTCCCACAATGATATAAGAGTCGGTTGTTCACATGATAATCCAATTCTTCTAACCTTTTTCCTTTACCTAAAGTTGCATACACATCTTTAAAGTCTATATCTTGAGCATATTGTTCAATGTGGCTTTCATGTAGTACATAATTATGTTTAAGTATAGTAGATGCATTTATAATGGGTCTAGATAACATGTCTACAACTTTGTTATGTATGCCCTTTTTATATCTGATGACTAAATGAAACTGTTGTAGGAAACCCATCCATATGTAGTGCCTTGATTGCTACAATTTAGTTTGGGAGTGTAGATATTGAAGTGGCTAATGATCAGTATGTATTACTGTCTCTTTGGCCATTAAGTAATGTTTCCACTTTTTCACACTTTGAACTAATGCATACAATTCTTTATCGTATGTAGGATAGTTAACTACTGCAGAATTAAAAGTCTCAGAATGATAACATATGGGTTTACCATGCTGTGTCAACACTGCTCCCATGGCATAGTCATTGGCATCTGTTTGGATCTCAAATGGTCTTTGTAGATCAGGCAGTGCTAGCACAGGTGCTCTACTAATTTTTCTTTCAAGGTGTCGAAGGCTTTCTGATGTTTGCCTCCCCACTGAAACACCTTGTTCAATCCTATCAAAGTAGTAACCGAGCTACAATTGAGGAAAAGTTAGAGATGAACTTCCTCCAATATTGTGCTGCTCCTAAGAAGCTTCTCACTTCTGTGGCAGACTTGGGTTTAGGCCATTTTAAAATGACTGCCACTTTAGAGGGATCTATTTTCAATTCACCACCCCCTACTATATGACCCAAATAATTTAGAGAGGTTTTGCCAAATTCACATTTGGAGAGTTTAACATAAAGTTTTTCTCTTTTCAAAACA
>APFE030169083.1:150904-162873 GCA_000404065.3 Pinus taeda
ATCATTAATTGAAGTGTATCATTGCTAATACAAATCCAAAGGTTGCAGATAAGCATATGCGGCCGTTGCTGAAACAGCTGACTCCGTTGCTGAAACAGCTGACTCAGTTGCTGAAACAGCCGTCAAACACGCAAATTCCGTTGGCCGTAATTTGCGATTCTGGAAGAGCTTTTCGAGGAATAGTGGCAGCAGTTCGAAGAAATGATTACCTGGATCATCCTGAAGATAGCATTCTTGTTATCTCTGTTGTAACAGAATTTTGTGTACGAGGAACTGAATGATCCTGTTCTGGGAAAAAGAACAGATTTGAGATTTGCTCTCATGTAAATTGTAAATGATGTCTCCTCTTTAAAAAGAGGAGACATCGTCATTAGAAGGGGTCAGTGATTGTAACAGGAGAAGAGCATACTGTGTGAGGACTGGAGCTAGTCTCCATTTGTAATGTATCAGTGATTTTGACGGATGAATAAATTTTTCTTTTGATCGTTCCAATTTAATTCTTTCTCCCAGGGAATCTTGTGAGAAGGAAAGGGCCCGCCTTCCTCACAAGATTCGCCCATTGGTTCTTGTAATTTGTTTAATCCTTTATATGTTTGCACTTCCTTTTAATTCTGTTGTTAGACACTGGTTACACAGCTTGAATACTACTCTGTTCCCTTAGCACTGCATGTATTGAATGATTTCACTCTTAGTGGTTGAGATATCTGTTTCTGTCTTGATTGCATGAATGAATGATGTTGGGAGACAGGTGCTGAAGATTCCTGCATACAGGAATAGGGTTCTGTTTCCCTTAATTGCTTCCTTTTATCTGCAGTGTGAGTAGAACAAGAGAACAGGTGCTGAAGGTTCCTGCTTATAGGAATAGGGTCTTGATCTCTTGAGTTATAGTGTGATTAGATGTCAAGCATCAGGTGCTGAAGTTCCTCACTAAGGAATAGGGTCCTGTTCCTGCTGTGGTTGATTGAATTCTTTCCTTGCAGATTGATTTCCCTTTATCTGAATTATAACTGCAATAGAGGGATTATTCCCATTTTAACTTAATTAACTTCAGCTTTGATTAAATAGAGTGTGAATCCGTAGATTGGTGAGATTAATGACTGTGCATTCTTTCTTTACTACAACATTGCTTTTGCTTTTGAAATTGAGCATATCCAGTGCGAAACTACCTTTGAAATAAAAAGACTTCCTCGGGTTGATAATTTATGTGGCACTTGAATTGGGAAACAATTAAAGCGACCAACAACCTGGTACAACCATGGTTCTTCCGATTAGTATTTATGGATCCAATTCGGATCAGTAATATAGGCATTATCCTGCACATGAGTTTGTAATACCTTTTCTTCTTGATTCAATATCCATTTTGGATCACTTGGAGTAGGCTTTCCCATCCTATGGCACCGATCACACTAACTAATGCACTTCTTCAGATCGTGATGAAGAGTAGGCCAATAATAGACTGTTTGCAGCACTTTGAATGCTGTCCTCTTTGCTACAATGTGACCTCCACAAGGCCCATCATGACATGTCATAAGGATGTCAAAAACTTCCTCTTCCCTAACACACCTTCTCAAGATTTGATCTAGGCGAAGTTTGAACAGATTGCCCCCAATCTAGGTGAAGGGGGCACTTTTCTTGATTATCTTTCTCTTTTGTCTGGAGGGAAGATTTGGTGAGAACTGTGCTGATACCAAATAGTTTTCTATATCAGAAAACCATGGGGAGAGCACTAAAATAGAAAATAGATTCTTTTTTGGTAACTGATCATCCACCATTCTTTCTTCACCTATAGGCAGATTCATCCTAGATTGAAAGTCAACAACAACATTCTCCTTACCAGGTTTATCAATAATAGTTTGATCAAATTGTTGTAATAAAAGTAACCATATTATGATTCTAGCGTTTACATCTCGTTTGTTCATTAAATACTTAATTTCAGCATGATTAGTATGCACAAATGTCTGATATCTTGTAATGTAATGCCTAAACTTGTTCCATGAATACACAACAGCGAGGAGCTCTTTTTTAGTCATAGTATAATTTAACTCAACCTTTGACAGGTTTTTATTGGTAAAATAGATGGCATAAGGGAATTTCTCCTCTACCTGACCTAAGGTTGCTCCTATGGCTTTGTGTGAGGAATCAACTTGAATATGAAAAGTGAGGGCCTAGTTTGGGCCTCTGAGAATTGGTGTAGTGGTTAAATTCCCCTTTAGAATGTCTAAGGCCTCTTGACAACTCTTTAACCATATAAATTCAGAATCTTTGGCCAACAACCCAAACAAAAGAGAGGCCAACTTGCTGAAGTCCTCTATGAACCTTCTGTAGTATCCAACTAACCCTAAGAAACTCCTGACATCTCTTTGATTTTGTGGAGGTGGGACCCTTTGGATGATGGATATTTTGTTTGGGTCCACCTGTAGTCCTTGCTGAGATATGGCATGACCTAGCACAGTCCCTTTAGTCATTAAGAATTCACATTTTTCTGAAATGAGAGACAGGATCATTTTAATGCATTTGTGTAATACTTTCCCTAGGTTAGTTAGGGATTCTTGAAAATCACCACCATAAGGTGTAAAATCATCCATATATATCTCTACAGCATCATGTACTAATTCAGCAAAAATACTCAAGGCTGCTCTCTGGAAGGTGGCAAGAGCATTGCATAAGACAAAAGGAAGGACCCTATAGGCAAAAGTGCCCCAAGAACAGGTGAATGTGGTTTTATCTTGGTCTTCTCGGTAGATTTGGATTTGGTTATATCCACTGAATCCATCTAGGAAAGAAAATAACTTCTTCTCTGCGAGGCCATCTAGCACTTCGTCAATGAAGGGTAGGGGAAAATGATCCTTCTTTGTTGCTTTGTTCAACTCCCTATAATCGACACAAATCCTTCACTTACCATTATTCTTGGGAACTAACACTAAAGGAGAGACACCCTTACTGTCAAAGATAGGGTAAATGAACCCTACATCTAACAGTTTTTGCAGTTCTTCTTTGACTATGTCTTTAAGGGCTGGATTCATTATCCTTTGTGGTTTTCTAACTGGCTTCCAACCTTCCTTGATGTGTATGTGGTGAGTACACACTAAGGGGTGTACTCCCTTAATTTCCTTGTAGCTCCAAGTGAAGGTTTCTACGTTTTCTTTCAACATATTGCATAGTTTTTCCTCTTCAAGAGCAAATAGAGATGGGTTGATTTTCAAAGTTTTCTCTAGGCCAAAGTCTATGGTTTTGACTCAAAGTGGGTTGGAATTGGTCAAGCATAAGTCAATTTGATGATTGTTCAGTTTTTCCTTTACTTCTTCTTCTAATGGTAATGAACTAGGAGTTGGACTTTGGAGTAGTTGTTCAATTAAGTCATCCTCCTCTTGTTGTCCTCCTCCTATGATTAATTCCAAAGCATAAAGTTGGGTAGAATAAAGCTCATCTTCTTCCTCCTCGTCTAACCATAAAGGTAAATCATGCTCTAGGGAGGGTTGAGTATGAGGGTATAAGACTATCTATCTTGACATATGCCCATTCTTGATGGTCATATTCCTATTTCAGCTACTAATGTAGGCATCAGCTGTGGCCAACCATGGCCTCCCAAGGATGAGAGGGTAACCAGTAAGCTTAGCCTTAGGCTGTAGAACTAGGAAATCTGCAAGGTACTCACAAGAGTCAATGGATACCATCACATCCTCCACAATTCCCTCAGGGGTGACTGCGGAACAATCTCCAAGTTTTAGAACTGTTGTGGTGTTCGTTAATGACCCTTGGAGGTTAAGCTTGAGCATGGTGTCCTTGGTCATCACATTAATGGCAGCTCCAAGATCAATCAAAGTGTGTGGGACAATGGTGCCATTGATGTGCACATCTACTACAAGGCTTCCAAGGTGTAAGTATTTTGGACATATTACCTGCCCCAACATTAAGTTAGATAACTTCCCCATTATATTAATGGAAGGGGCATCCCTTTTTCTTCTTCCTGGATGCTTGAAGAAGGGGGATCTTTACACATAGATTCTTCAATTCTCCCAGAAGTTCGGTTTCTTCTGGGGTAGGTTGGACTGGTTGGTCTAATCTTTCAGGAAAGGGTCGATTTTATTTAAGGTTGCTTTCCTCTCTTTCTTCCTCAACCTCCCTATGTGGAGAAGGAGGTTGGTTATCTAGGATAATTCTCCTAGATCTTAGGTTGATCTCCTAGATTTCTACAACATAAGTTGGGTATGATGTCTCTCCACTATATCCTTCTTGAGCCTGCATATTGTTTAGGTTTGGATTTGGTTGGGCAGACATCTAAGGTTGCTTAGGTGGAGAAAAGTGTAGGAGTTGTGGTTGGGTAGGTGGTGGAGGAAATAGGGCAGGAAGATTGTTGAATTGGAACCTCTACCTTGGGGTGGGTGTTATAGACATTTTTGGGCACTTCAACCCCAATAACAAATGTCCATAAATTGAGGGCTCTTAAGTCCCTAAAAGGGTTGCTTCACTGCCTAAAGGAACAAGGTCAGCTGATTACATCATCTCCCAGAAGTTCTCCACTGAAAACTGCTCATAAATGGTCAAAAATGGACCATATTGAAAGCTCCATGCAAAGGGTGCAATGCATATCACCTTCCCCATGTACAGGGTGCGATGCATACTGTTTTTCTCCTCTGTAGGGTGCGATGGTCGGGAATGGACAAATGGCAGGGACCAAGCGAGGTGGAAGATCATGGAATCTTCCATAAGCTTCCCCTCTGACACTTGCCACTCCATTTTCGACCAGGGATGAGTAAGCATGGAAAATTTTAGGGGCTAATGTTCGCCCAGTGGGCTAATTTTCCATGATTTTTCCACAAAAAGATTCGCTAATTTCCATTTTTTATAAAAGGTGATTCGCCCAAATTTTAGAATATAAAATTATTTTACCTTTAAAATCGCCAACATTATATAGAGACTATATTTAAAATCATTATAAATTTGAATAATTTTACAAATATATCAATAAATATTTTATAGTTTGCATATTAGGGATTAATGAGATTCGCCAATGTTTCTAAACTTCAAGAAAAATTTCCATCCTTAAAATTTTCCTTATGAGTAAGAGATCTTCATTCTCCAAGTGGAAGCAAGAACTATCAGAGAGAAGACACTAATCAAGATCCCAAAAGATGACTCACCTCTCTATAATCATATATATATGGATCCCTCATCATAGAGATCCAAAGGCTGGAATTTTGTGATCTATAGAGAAGTGTTGTTGGTATTCTGGTGTACATTCACAGTGTTGGGTGATTTTGCTTTGCTTGAGGTGAAACAAGGGCTTCTTAGCTAGAGGATGATGATGGGTCAGAGCTGCTCATGGTTGTAATCCTCTTGCTACTTTTTATTTGAATAAAGCTATTCTTGTTTCCTTCCATATGCTGGTGTACTTGTTTATATGCTTGTATATGGTTAATGTACATCTAATCCTGCATTATTTATGAATTTAGATCCTTGTTTCTTGCATAGTAGTATGTTGCTGTGGTTCTACAGGTCCTTTTGAAGCTAAGTAGACAAAGAGTGAGCAGCAAAACTCTATCAAGAAGGAGAGGGAATCAAGCGCAAGACTCAGGTTCGCCCTCTTGGTTCTCCTCTCATCTATATAGTAGACTTTGATTGTTTGTTTCTAAGATAGCCACCCATCTTAGTGGTAATAGCAACATCTGTGTGGACACTATTCCCGTACAACTAAATGGCAACTCCGCTGGGGAGCGACTAGATTACTTGTTAGCCTATCTATCCTTGTTTCTTTTATAAACATACAGACGGAGCCTAAAGTCAAGCCAACTAGCCTTCGACTTTGAACTACACTTGTCATACAAATGCAAAGTAGATCAATGATGCTTCAGTCAATCTCCGGGTTTTTGTTTATAAATTAAACAGTAGATTTGCAAGAAATCTAATTGCCCTGAGTAGTGGCTTTAGTAACCTCTTAAATCACCCCTGTGTTTTTACATACATTGATCTGACTTATTCAGCTTAAAAACTTGAACTAAACTACAAATTGTGAGTGAAGTCTCGTTCAGAGTCTCACACTATAACCATCACACCCTACCTTCAAGGCAGCCTATATGCATCGCACTTCCCGAATGGAGTAACTGCGCTGCATACTGAGTTCATTGTGTAATAGGTGCGATGGTCAGGGAGGACTGATTTTACCCTTCGGCTGTGGAGTTTTCTCACTATTTTCAGTCTCATTCAAGAGTTTTTGTTGTCTGTAATCAGTGTGCTTCTGTGAATACCCCCTTCTCTTGCATTATTCCTCCTCCTTAGTGCAAAGAACTATAAACGTTTTTTATGTATTGTGCATCGTATTAGTTCTCTTTTGCAAAAAATAACATAGTCAAACTGTCGTCTATAGATCTGAAAGTGTCATAGTTGTCATTTTCAGTTTTAGAAAACAATCACATTGTTTTAGATAGTTGATTATACGGTTATCATTGCATAAGATTTGATTTACTAGTTTTAAAGTGTAGAAAAGCAATTTCCATTTCAAAACCGCAAAGTGTCTCTCTCGTTTTCACTTCGTTTTGAAAAAGAATTTTGTTGAGTACAGTCGCTTTAAAAGTATTTCAGTTTTGCACGTAGTTTTCTTAGTGTCATTTACACATTAAGGGAACTTAAAACCAATACATGCATGTGAATTTGCATCTTGAATGCTTGGCTTGATTTAGGACTGTGCATATTAGCGTGTGCTCTATGTTCTGTGAAGAAAAGATGCTTGACTTTCTTCCCCTTAGTAGCTAGGATTTTCATTGCTGAAAGAAGATAAAACATCTGTTTATAATCTTAGACTGCATTTAGGAATTATACATACATCACATGGTGAACTTGAAAGGCAATCTGCTAAGAAAGATCAACTTAAAATAAATCTCAATGAATCTAACAACGCTTTGGAACTTAACGCAACATCTAGAGGTCTAGGCCAAAGACGTATTTCGGCGTCGTAAAGCCTGGTAACTGTTGCTTTCAGTGTTGGTTGGGTGATTCCTCCAATCTGAGACGATAAGTGCCAATATAGACTTGTGCTCCCACGTACCGTCGTGTATATATTGGGAGACCACTATAGGCTGCATCCTTTATCCTTAGGAAGCCGTGTCTGCTGCCCTATCGATTGTAATGCACTGAACACAGCATTCGGGAAGACTGACTGCCGTACCGTAAAAAGTATTCTGCAGTTTTACGATTGGTTTGGTAATCCTCTCTGCCTAGATCTCTAGAGAACTCCATTTTTCTCCTTTTCAGAATCCTTAACGGAAAAGGTCATTTGAGTGCTTGTCACTTCAAGCTCAATAAAAATTGAAGGTGACTAGAGTCATCTCTTTAAAATTTAAAAAACAAGTTGTGTCAAAGCGTCTAAAATTAATTTAACTCGAAAAAAAAATTTCCCTTTTATTTTGAGTTGATCAAGTAATCCGCAATTGTGGAAGAAAGTCAATCAAAACCCCATTTTTCGTGGAGACTTACGAGTCAACCGTCGTTGACTTCGGAAGTGAAACCATTTCGGATGAAGTGAACTCGTTTAACTAGATCAAAGTCCCCTAGGTTAGTTGGAGCAAGCACTCCAACATCCTCAGAGACTCCGGTTACTCCGAACATTTATGGAATCTCTGCCTCTATAGAAGAAATTCCGCAACAGTAACACGACATTACAACTGATCCTAGTGTGATGGTTAACACTTCTATTCCTGAACTGGTTCTGTCTACAACCGATTCAGAAGGTGTTACTCCCCAACCATCTGCTACTGCAGGACTTACATCTTCTTCAGCACCAGAAATATTTTACGGACCTGACGGCCTACCTCTTCCTCCTGGATTGATTTCCATAGAAGAGATTGTGGAAGATCCTCCATCTAGCACTCCAATGCAACTTGGAGCTGGGATTGCCCTATATCCTTCTTCATCAGAGAATATTCACCCACCCTCAGAAGTTCCTGAAGAATCACTAAGGAATCTTTTGGATAGACTTAGCATGTCTGAACAACCGTCAACATCAAGGACTGTGTCACTCAACATAGCAACAGCGGAAGCTATTCCGACAATGTTTGCCAGCGTGCCATCTGTCCCAACCAATTTTCAATCACTGAATGGAGTCCATCCTGGGACTATTTTGATAGTATGGACTATTCCCGTTTGTTCGTCCGGAATTATATCTGGAATCTCTTATGTTGAGTCTCGACAAATTGATCCATCACAAGGTCAATTTGGGAAAACTGGTCCCCAAAGGTAAATTATTCCTTTGAGTACTGGACTACGATCGTATGGAGGGCCATATAGCCTTTCATTGTCTTCCCTAGAAGGACAACCATGCTTGAGTTTGCAACAAAATTTGGGTTATGCTGGAATCACAACTAGCGGTTGGGTACCAGTCCTGTCTCAACAACCAAGAGTTGTATGCTCAATACAACAAAGTTCACCTATGACAAACATTCCCACTACGTCGGCTATTATGGCTGTATCGCAAGTACAAGCATCACCAATTGTATGCCAACCTCAAGTTTCACAGGTGGCGATACGACAATCTCTTGTACCTCCGACACAACCACAATCACCCACTAGTGGAATGGCATAGGTTCAAATGGGGAACCCCAACCCCAATCTTGGTCAAACAGTCAGTGTTGGACAACAGTCCATGGCTTCACAACCATGGCTGGTGTAATACCAACAACCGCAATTCCAGCAAGCTTACCAAGGATATGAGCAACAAATCTTTGCGAGTAATGGGCAGCGGTATCAACCATATCATAATGGTTATGCCCATCAACCTTACCAAAGTTACCAACATCAAACGCATTATGCTGGTATGCAAAGGCCGACTGCTCAAACAATTCCATCCTATCCTGGGTATGCTCAACCAAGCCTAAATCAACAATTTCCCTTCGTGGCAACTCTAGAGTTACCAGATCTAAGTCGACAAACGAACGATCCAATTGCCTATGCCCCTTGGTGGCTGGCGATCCCGCATAAACTTCCGTCGGATATTCCTAAATTCAATGGAAATCCAGGCGAAGACTCATCAAATCATGTGATGACCTTTCATCTATGGTGTTTTTCAAACACTCTCAATGATGATTTGATTCGGCTTCGCCTCTTTCAGCACACGTTAATTGGTTCGGCAGCAAAATGGTATATCAAATTGCCTAGAGCTTCATTTGATAACTTTAGTACCCTAGCCACAACCTTTTTAACCCATTTTCAATTACTTATCAGGTACGAAACAGGAACTGAGCTACTTACCAATTTCAAACAAACGATAACCACTGACATATCCAATCATATTCATGAGTGGCGACGCCGTCACAGAATGGTAAAAACATATGTTCCTGATCAGCTATTGGCTGAATGGTTTATTAAGTCACTGTTACACGCTATTACAGAAGATGTGGCAAAAGGCGGAGTCGTCACTGAAGAGTAAGTTATTTCTCGTGCACAATATCTAGACTTGATCTATACTCAGTCTGGCACGCTCTACGATAAAATCCCTTATGCTCCTAGACCAAATTTCTCTGTTCCTCCGCCTCCTAAATCAAACAAAGATTCTCATGCCGGCGATGGTGTGATAGGTACGACAAGCACTAAAACCAAAAATACCACATCAAAAAAGGGCTGCACGATTTCAAATCAAGATGCAAATGATGAATTTCTAGCCTCGGAAGTAAATGTCGTGTCAATAGACAAAGGCAAAGAAACCAAGCAACCAGGAGGCAAGAAGAAAAAACAAGGGAAGAAGAAAAACGAAGGAGACTCATCTCCTAGGAAATCTTCTACGAACCCTTATGGGAATGCGAAACCCAAATATCCATGCAGAGTATGTGATGAGGATCACTGGACCAAGGAGTGTCCATATAAAGAAGAACTTAGAAAATTCTTCAAAAGTTCAAAAACCTTAGCTGTACTGACGGATCCATTAACAAACCCAGGAACGAATCTGGTTGCTAGCGAAAATTCTTCCCCGTCCCAAGTGCTAATGTTGTCAGTCTCGAAGCAACTGAATGATACTCTAATAATGACAAGGAGTAAAGATTACGGGAATCCACAGATGTTGAACAACAAGGATAAAGATCAACCTAGTAGTTCAACAATGACTTCAAAAGAAGTCATGCCACCCATCATTCCTGAATTAACAATAAATCCGCCAAAGGGAGTAGTACACAAATCGACATTTAATCCTCGTGCCCAAGTAGCACAACACTATAATATAGTTGAGGATTTAGCTCAATCGCCATCCTCGATGTCGACTCTTGAAGTACTGCAAAATTGCCCCTCCCAAAAGTAGGCTTTATTATCAGCAATAAGTGGGATTGACCCAACGGATTCCAATCTTGTATCTTTTAACCATAAAGGATACGACCCTCAGTTACCAGCTCAACTAACTTTCCTCATTCAAGTGAAAGCCCTCAACAAAACTGTTCATAGAACAATTATTGATGAGGGGGCATCCACATGTATCATGTTGATGAGTTGCTAGAAAACTCTAGGGTATCCACCCTTGTCGTGATCATCAACGACATTGAAAGCATTTGATGGACGCACATACACCCCGTATGGAATATTAAGTAACTTGCAAGTCGAACTGGGGGGCAAAACAGTAGATATTTATGTTGAAGTCATTGATGGAAACCTTGATTACAACATCCTACTAGGAAGGCCCTAGATATATGCCATGGCCACCGTTGTGTCGACCTATTTAAGGAAGATTGCATTTCCCTTCCAAGGAGGAATCACAATCGTCAACCAACAAACCTTCCTCCCCAATAATTCACAAGTTATGGGAAGCATGCCAATGATCCACAGAAGCTCTCACTCGCTTCAAAATGTCGGAGTAGGCCTCCTAAAAGAACCTGCCTTGATGGGTACTTTTACCCGACCGCCTCCAAACAATATGTCGGAAGTGGCCATAGTGGAAACCTACAATATGATATCTTCCATAAGATTCAGAAGATTCCTAAACATTTTGTCAGCATGGATCGTCACCCTAATATAAATATTGTAGCAATCAATTTTCTTGGCCTGGGGGGAAACCAACGCTCAACGAGCGTTTGGATAGATAGGTCTAAGGAATATGGCACCCCTTCAGATCCTTGGTCGCAAGTACACCTTACAGACAAAGGAATCATTCAATCGATGATGATCGATGGGGCACCATGGGAAGATCACCACCATCGTTCCCATCTTCCGACTTGTAAAGAAGATAATTCTGGCAGCCTACAACATCCTTCAGTATTTGACTTTCTAACAAATACTGTAAACACGGTGGATTCTGAGAGAAACCTATCCAATATCGAAGAGACGATTTCCATAAAAATCTCAACCAAAACAGATGTTGTAGAGAACATTCATGTTGGCAAATCTTGTTCTTCTTCCGAACTGGAAATATATAGCACTCTCTTTCGCGAGTTTAGAGATGTATTTGTTTGGTCATATGATGAAATGCCAGGTATCGACTCGAGCATAGTGGAAAACGAGACTAAGATGTATCCGGATGTCAAACAGATACGACAACGGCTAAGGTAGGTGCACCCCAAGAAAGTTGTTGCCATCAAGGCGGAGGTTGAGAAACTCCTCCTTGCTGGTTTCATTTACGCCATTCCTCTAACCGATTGGGTATCGAATATTGTTCATGTGATGAAAAAACATGGAACGATTAGAGTGTGTGTTGATTACAGGGATGTAAATCAAGCTTGTCCAAAAGACAACTACCCTACACCCTTTATCGACCATATTATTGATGAATGCGCCGGATGCGAAATCTTTTCATTCATGGATGGATTTTTCGGGTATAATCAAATAAATATCCGCCCACAGGACTAGTCAATGACTGCATTCATTTGTCTGTGGGGCACATTCACATATCCTAAGCTACCCTTTGGTTTGAAGAACGCAGGGGCAACTTTTCAGAGAGCAATGAACTATGCTTTCCATGACATCAAAAACATCGTTCAACCTTATCTCGATGATCTCCCAGC
>APFE030169083.1:170538-184706 GCA_000404065.3 Pinus taeda
AAGGAGAGGGAATCGAGCGCAAGACTCAGGTTGGCCCTCTTGGTTCTCCTCTCATCTATTTTCATAAAAGGAATCGATAGTAGACTTTGATTGTTTGTTTCTAATATAGCCACCCATCTTAGTGGGGATAGCAGCATTCGTGTGGACACTATTCTCGTATAACAGTGGGGTATTCCACTGATGTTGTGGCTGAATGTAAGGTTGAAATGATTGGTTGGTTGGTTGGGAATGATATTGAGGTGCATAAGACCAAGGAGGGGGTGTAGACCAGGAAGGATGAGCAGGGGGTCCCCAAGAAGGTATAGTTGTGGTTTGGTTGGGTCTGTAATATGTATGGGATGATCCTTGCATACCTTGTTGGTATGGTCTAGGACCTGGAGGTCTCCTTTGGTTGATGTAGCAAAGTTGCTCAGTGACCCCTTCAACTCCTTGATATATAGCTTTGATTCTAGGTAAAGAAGGGCACTTGTATATGGAGTGGTTTTCTTTAGAGATTAAGCAAATCTCAATACAGTTCAATGGGAATTCATTCCTAGGATGACTCTTGGTGCATCTAGGAAAAAAGATGGCCAAGGCTCTCTTTGCTTCCTCTTGGTTCCTTTTGATATTCATGGTATCCAATTACAAGGCAAGGGTTTGCAGCATCTCACTTTTGAAGTCTTCCAACATATTTCCAATTTCACCTTTGATGGATGGGTTGGAAGATGATGTATTGGACATAGGTTGACTACTCCTATCCTTTTTCTTGGTTTCCCTAGAATGGTTTCTAAAGACAGTCTTGATATCCTCATAGGGTAGTTGGTAGATATATCCTCCTTCTAACAAATGCAAGGTATCTAGGACATCTTCCCTTACACCTCTAAGCAGGACCAACTTCAGTGACTGAGGGTCAAGTGTGCACCTGGCCCTTTTGTAACTAAGTTGGAATATTTCTTCATAGTCTTCTAAGGATCCATCTAGCCTATGGTCATCCTAAAGATATCTTCTTTAGTGTCCTTTTATCTACAGAGGTCCCTATATTTGTTGTTAAAGGCTTGTTGCGTATGAGCCCAAGTTATGATGCTATCTCCAGGTAAACCCATTAACCAATGCAATGGTGCATCCTTGAGGGTAGATGGAAACAATTTTAACTTTTGCTTATCTTTTTTATAGTAATAGGTTTGGCATATAACAACAAACTCAAATAGAAAAGTGTTAGGGTCCTTTGTGGTTAAGCCATGGAAATGTGGTAGAGCAGAGGGGCTTATATTCTTCATTTTAGTGTCCCCATTGGTTTCTATAATGGGGAAGCCACCCTCAATTCTCTCTTTATCTCCTTTGTCATCTTGGTTTTCAGCCATTGGTTCAGTAGGAATGGGTACTTCTTCTTCTTCTTCCCCTATAGGTTCTTCAAATATGTTAGGTTCCTCACCTAAAGGTTCTTCCAATTCACAATCACTGAAGAAGAGAAAAGGTTGACTGTTGGATGTAGTGGGGGTATTTGGCAATAATTTTCCTAAATTATCCCTATTCCTACGAGGCATGAAATGAAATGTTTTTGGGTTGGTTTTTGTATGATTTTCTTTAAAGTTGGAAAGTACTCTGCAGAAAGGAAATTGCTAATTAAATGAAAAACTACTAACAGAATGGGAACTACTTACAGAATGAAATTGCTAATTGAATGGAAAGACTTTTGACAGAAAGAAAAATTCTTGCAGAATGAATTTGCAAAATTGAATGAAAAACTACTAACAAAAAGGAAACTGCTTGCTGAATTGAAATTGCTGATTGTAGAATGGAAAGGAAAGAAGATAAATGACAAATGAAAGAAAGAAACTAGAATAATTTTGTAGAAATAAACTAATGGAAAAAATTGAAGACTAGAAGTAGAAGAAAAGAAAGTGAGAGAAAAGAAAGAAGGAGTGACAATTCACATCCTACTCTGACACCTCCCCAACAATGGCACCAAAATGTGATGAGCCTAGGTATTGCAGCAAGAATGCTGCAATTCCTAGGGCTACCAACTTTATTTATCAACCCGGGGTTTGTACAAACTTGGAGGTGATAGTGTTATATGCACAAGTAGAAGTGGAGGTACTGCTTGTTGTCACTGCTCATCTGGCAAGAGAACCCAGAGGTTCCAAGCCAGACTTCTATAGGGTTAGAAGAAGCTTGATTTTGATGCAAGAAGAGCAAATCTATTTTAAGGGAGAGCTACTCTACTGTAGTAATGAAGAAATCAATCATGTAATGCCAAACTCACACCAGGCCCTAGTTAACCAATTAAACAACTATGCTAAGTAGAATTACTAGATCAATCACTAATTTAATGCTAATTCTCTAAGTTATAGAAGTAAAAGCATCAAAACTAGATTAAGGGGTAAGAAAAGGGAACTAAGCTAAGTCTGTGTTTAAGCGGAAGAGCATTCGGAGATCAAAATTGGTCAAATGATGACGTAATGAGAAACAGTGCATAGGAGCAGTTGGATCAGGCGGGTGAAAGGTAAATGAATGAATGAGATCGGATCTTAGGAGGGTACATGAATAGATGAACAAACAGGGTTAACAAGAGATGGACGACTAAGATTATATTGTGGAGGCTAAGTCAAGAGATGGTCAGACAAGATTAATCGGCAGATGGATAGCGGAGATTAGATCATGGGAAAAAGAAACGTGCGAAAATGGTAGTGGGTTTATGGAGGTGGTAAGTTGTATTTTGCGTGCCCTGAAAACCATAAGCTATATTTTGAGATTTCATGTGATTAGCCTCACCATGACAAGTAGCATGAGAAAACCACTTTTCTCGCATTCTCTCGGCCAGATAATGTTCATGCAAGTGTCCGCGGAAGATTGCGTGACATCCGTTGGATCAGGTGGGGCTGATCAATAGTGTAGATCGGCCAAGCTAGTTGGTGATCAGGTGAAGCGACAGCTGTCGGATCAAGATATAGATCGACGATGGAGATTAAAGCAGGAGAAGAAAACGTGCAGAAATGACAAAGTGGGTTTAGAGGGCAGTAAGCTATTTATCATGCGCCCTCAAAGTTGTAAGCATTTTTCTAAAATTTTACATGATTAGCCTCCCCGGGCGACACGTATCACCGGGAAACCACTCTTATCACATTCCCTTGGGTGGATAGTGATCAGACATATATCCACGGAATATCGTGCGATAGTCGTTGGATTTGGCGAGGCAGATCAATGGTGGAGATTTGATCGAGCTAGTTGGTGAGCGGGTGCACAATAGTCATTGGATCAGACAAGGCTGATTGATGATGGGGATTTAAAGTGCATAAAGTCAGCATTGAAAATGAATTGGGTGGTGATTTGTCGGGTTTTGTTGTGTAACATAAGCTACGAGTAAAAACCATTTAAACATGAATTAACAACTTCTACTAAGGCGTTTCATGTTGAAGGAGAATGGGCGTATGAGTGAGATCTGCAAAAGAGTGTGGAGGAATAGGTGACCATGAAATGAATGAATGACCATGGAATGAACCAAGTAACAATGTAATGAATCTAGTGACTGCGTTAAATAAAAAACTCCCTGTGAAAACCAAAACCCTATGTTTTTGGGGTTGTTGCAAGGTTTCTTCCTCATGTCATGGTCCTAGAGGGTGGAGGTGAGGCCGAGACACATGTGGGCAACCTTGTGGATATTTTCTTTGCTAACCTCCTAATTGAATGAAATCATTATTGAAGCAAACTAAAACACAACTAATCTACTCTACACTACTGTAAAGAGACTGCAACTACTTAAACAAATAAATAGTTAAACAATAAACCTCTATAATGGAAATTTAACTACTTAAACAAATAACCATTTAAACCTTGAATCATCTACTCTATAATGTGGTGATGAAAATGCAACTACTTAAACAAATAAACAGTTAAACAATAAACCTCTGTAATGGAAATTTAACTACTTAAACAAATAACCATTTAAACCTTGAATCATCTACTCTATACTGTGGTGATGCAAATGCAACTACTTAGGCAAATAAAAAACTAAAACATGAAGCTATGCTAGTGCTGTAATGGAAATTAAATACTTAATAAAATGAATAGGAAACCATGAATTTGTACTACTGTTGTAATGAAAATGCATCTAATTAAGCAAATGAATAGAAAACATGAATCTATTCTAGCATAACAATACAATAAACAGGAGCTTTGGCTGCTATGGTTAGGCCCTAACCCAAGAGATTTATCCCTTTTAGTTAACTTAGTGCTGGCTCAAAACAAAACTCATCTTCATTATAAATCAAAAACTGTTACAAGACTCGCAACTTGAAAACAAAGTAGAGTTCTACAGTGAGAAGTAAAAATTATTGCTAACTCTCTTTAACCCTTGGTAACTAAAAGAAACTGAGGTCCTAAGCCTCTCTACTTATACATCTGAAGTCTCCAATGACTTCCTTCAAAATTAGGGAGGCACGGCTGCCCATTCAATGATAAACTCGCACTTTCCCTTTCACTAGCTCAGTTGCCTTCTAGTAGGGAGGTTTGGCTCCCAACTCAAGATAAACTCATAATTTCACTTATTTGGCTACCTTCTAGTACACATGATTTGGCGTTTTTTTCACTTTCACTTGCTTGGATGCCTTTTAGTACTCCTGATTTGGATGTTTGCACCCTCACTTGCTTCGCTGCCTTCTAAAAGGGGGGGTTGTTTGTGCTTTCAACTGATGGAGGGATACTCAAATGGAGGGGCAGTAAATGAGGAGGATTTACCTCCTGTAATTCCTCTCCCTTGTCCCATTCAAGTTTTTACCAAGGTCTTTACCATAGTTCCTTGCTTTTATATTTTATCCCTACATTTTCCTTGTTTTTATCCTTTATTCTTGCATTACATGCACATTATACCACAAAGCAAAATATCCAACTCTACTCATATCATAAACAAAAATATAATCAAAAGTATGTAATAAGTTGTGAGAAGAGTTGGTTTGACTAAGTTAGGAGGTGAATTAAGGTCAATTAAGGCCCATATAATTACTCAATGATGAGGCTCATCACACATGCACAAACAGACACCCCAGATCTGGTAACAATCTCAAATTAACTTTAACCCAACTAATTAACATAAACACATTGATGTTCCTAACCAGAAGCAAACTATGTACAACATAACTCATAAAGCCAACAATTATATCATCCACAGTAAACACAAAATTTCAGCCCCAAAACACAATTCTTATTAGTCATTCAACAAGAATCTAGGGCTACCATACAAAGAAAAATGGCCCTTTTACAATATTTAGTAAAATTCCAACTGCAATTCTCTCAACCCTCTTACCCTGCTCATGACCTCTCTGGAAATCATATGGCCTATGAACCTAAAATATCATGCCAAGGAAATAACTCAGTCATCACCACAAATTAGCCTCTCATCTCTATCCTTCTCTTCTTACTCATCATCCTTTGAATTTCTTCAGAAATTGCTCCCATCAATTCCTCAATCTTCTTTAGCTTACTAGAGCCTCTTACCCAACATAGGCCCTCTCAAACCTCCACATGTCTAAGGTGTACCACAAGCCCTCTTGGCCCTAAAAGGCCTAGGGCCTACTCAACCTTCTCCTCTTGAGAGAATCACACTCTCAGTGGACACCTTCCACGAGACCTCAAGCTCTCTAGTTGACCTTCACTCCAAGTTTCTCACTTGGATCTCCAATGGCTATCTTAGCCCTCTAACTGTCCTAGTCCTAGCTATTCATCTCTTCTCCTATTGCAGGAACACCTAGACCTATGCAAACTTATCTGCTCGAGCTACAAACTTTAACATTGAATTATGGAAAAGTGAAACTATACAAACTTTAGTGTATAGATTCCATTGTACCCCTTGGTTGATCTAATGTCTCTAAGTTGAATCAAATGCAAACTTGCACCTACCATAAAATGCAAGCATCATCTTCATGCCTTGTAAAGAAAAGCTACTCAGTTGCAAAAATAAAGTACTATTGTTGTGATATCCTCGCATAGTTTGGAAATATCTCTACAACAAATACCAAGGCTATCATGATGCATGACCCTCAAAATTTTGTGTTGTTTTTCAAAAGCCATATGTTTCATGGGCACAAGTATTCTTACCATGATTCTATTTTAGAACATTAAATTCAAGCTAAGTGACATGACCCAATGACACAAGACATGGATGACACATAAAAAAAAGTGTCTAACACGAGACACAACAACCTTGGAAACAGGACGAAGTACACACACATATTTGTTATACATTAAAACATATAAAAAATAGTAAATTACATACAAACAAAGATTTCACCATTTTTAGAATTTAGAAACATTTATAATTTTACATGATCATGACATAAATTCAATCATACAACTTTTTCTCTTTAGCCTGTTGCCTCATTAAAACAATGGTTTTTTCAACATTTTAAGTGATTGTTATAGCCTCACTTCTAGCAGATGGAGCATTAGCATGCCTTGAAGAAAATATATAGGGGACGATATCAGTGGGGGAATTCATCCCTTTCCTTTAGCTTTTCCCAGCTGCCCTTGATGATTGAGCCATGATTTATGTGAAATGAGGAAGACAATGGACTGCTATAGGGGAAAACATGAAGATCAATGGACAAATCCACTTGCACAACACTTAGAATTCTTTGTAACAGTACAAAATAACTCTCAATTACAATCCAAAACATTTGACACCTCCAATTTATTGAGTGAAACAAGCTCAAACGAAAGCGAAAGCATTTTTTATGCCACATAGGCCTCATTTAGAAGGCACATAGTGAGGGCATGTGTTGGACATGTGTTTGGCATGTGTCCTATGAAAAGAACACAAGCCAAACTATTCCAGACATGTGTCCTCACGTATTGGTGTCTAACACATAGGATACGAGACACAGGCCCTATTTAGAGGTATCATTTTACTTAGAAGTCAACCTAGACCAAATGGGTATTTATATGGTAAATTCTAAGGAATCTTCGATTTGTAAAGAATTTAATGTGTCATATGACACAAACTAGTGACATATTATATCACAAATAAAGACAAACAAATATCACATGACCTAGATCAGTTATGATCAAATATTTAGAGCATGGTGTCAGGTAAAGTTCAATGATTATGTTCTGACTGTCTTCTGATGTCCTTTCTCTAAGACTCTCTCATTGGCTTCCTTGGACATCTCCTTTGTCCTTAGCACCTCTCTGCCACTTCCTAGATGTGGACCCAAACTTTATTTCATTCTTGAATATAGCTTGATAAATGAAGCACCCCTCTTCACCTATGCTCTTCCATCACAATTCTATAAAACTAAAGAGGAAATCCCATCCTAATTATCATTCTCCTCATCTGTGAATATAGTTGAGGTAAAATCTGGAAAAGTCAAACACCAAGCTGCATTGTTCCTCATTATAGTTGTCCATGACTTCTCAACCCATTAGCTCACTAAGATTTCTCTCTCAACATTCACAATCATATGAAAAATATAACGAAAAAATAAAAACAAAAAAACTTTAAAATACCATTCATATACTTGAATGATTCCTAAACTCTCCAAAATCTTGTGCACACAGTTTTAGTTGAGCTCCCAATACAACATCTCTCTATTTTCCTGTCACAACATCTGCCCCCTTATATCCATGAGTTATTGAACAACCATTTTCACATCTTTGCATACTCCTGTAATTTTTACAACATCAACATTGTTACCAATCACAACATGGTTCTCAATTTTCAACAATCATAATCACCCAATACGTTGGGGCTACTCATTATCAAATTCAAAACTAGGTAACAGAAGTAGATATTAAGTGTGAATCCACCCACGTTACAAGAATGGAAATGGTAATGAGACAATTTTAATTAAACAAAGGTGAGGACATGAATTAAATATATAAGAGTAAAAAAAATCACAACATTTAGAAGAACACAAGAATTTCAATTAAAGCTCTTACACCAACTCACATTCTCATGTACACACGTTCAACAGAGATAGAGCTATGATTCAAAGTACACAGAGATGTCTCCTCCACTCATGATGATATCTTAACTATGGAGGAACACAATGTTTCACTCAACTAATTAGGACTTTCTAATTATGTCTTCATAAACACCATGAGAGGTAACTCACAACCCACTCATAAAATACTAAACTAAATCATAATACGCTAACAATCATTCCATTAGTTGCATGTGTGTCACTAAAGACAACATACACTACAAGACAACATAGCATAGTAACTATTTATAGCTAATAAAATTATGTTAATCATTGCCAATTGTGGAAGGTGTATTCTGGTTGCAAGATACACTAGAATTCATGGCACTGGACATTGAAATGGTGGATTATTATATTGCAATACCAAATGAACATGGAAATAAGGGTCAAGAAGAAAAATGACTCTAAATATATGCCATAGGAGATGGAAAATATATGCAAAAAACATTACCCTTTCCATTCATGTGTTGTGATCATACTGAAGATGGTACTCATTTTGGGGGGTGGACATAATAAGTTATAGCCCACCTTTCTCATACAACACAGATAAAATAATATTATTGAAATCCATAAGAGACCAAAAAGGTAGGTCATGGGACTCAAAAAGTACATCAATCATGATAAGCAATGGGAGAGAAAAAGAAAATCCTCTGGTTAGATGCTAAAAGGAGGAAGGAAAAAGAAAGATATAGGCAATAGTATCAATAAAAAGTGAGAGTGGCATACTTCAATGTCTCAATAAAAGTAGATATAGAGGAAGAAGAGAAAGATGAAGAAGCAGCCTCAAGACCTGCAAAGGGTGAAGATGCCACCAGAGCAGCGGAGGAAATGCCAGATTTTAGTATATCACAAAGATGGGACCTATGCTCTGCTAAGTACCGTATTATTTGATCTCATATACTATTATCTTTTTCAATCTGATCATTGATGCCAAGAAGGCCTTATATTTTCTCACCTAGTACCTATCTTAACCAGAAGCACTTGTAATATTTACCTATCAAACATATGAGCAAAGAGTAAAGTTATATCACTTCACAATAGTCAGAAATCTGTGCTTATAGGGTTGTTATTTCTTTGAAAACCAGAGTACAATATTGTTATTAAGGAACACCCTCCTTCAACTGACTTCAACTAGGCATTTGGTTACAAATTTGAAGGGTTATACAAGCCTCATAGAGAATACAACAATTTATGCCTCTCTAATAACATCAAATGCACTCAAACCCTCTACTAGAAGCTCAAGAAACATTCTGGTTGAAGAAAATACCACCACAATTATTAAATACCCTATTTTTAAGGGTTGGTTATAGGTTATAAAATCTTGGTTTCATACTTTGTACATGTCACTACTATCAAATCTTGGAGAACACAATCATACACATTACGCACTCACCCTCAAATTCTGAGAAAATTCTATTGGTCAAAGATGACAAGTTTGATGTGTGAAACCCGGGGTTGGATTTACACAATTTACTAGAACCGAGAGCATAAAAACACAAGAAGTACACAAAATTTTAAGAGTGCTTCACACCTTGAAAATAGTTGTAAAAGTTCCTCAAAATTTCTTTTCTGATCCAAGTAGCTAACAGATCCAAGTGATCCCTTATGACCTAAGATAAAAATCTATGTGACTATAACCCTTGATGGAAAATGGAGTTCTTGAAACTAGTTGATGGGCCTCCAAATTAGACATAAATTAAGGTCCATGCCTCTAAATTAAACACAAATTAAGGCCTATGACCATCCTTCAGCACAATAAACCTCTCTTTCTACATTAGATAATGTATTTTTAACTTTAATATATTCATTAGGAAGGTTTATGAATAATTGCATATTTGTGCCCAATATTATTTCTTCTTGTGGAATATTATGAGAATATTGGGCAGATTATGAAGATTTGGAGGAGGAGATAATTTAGTGACTTTCTCCCTACTTCAGGAGGATCAATAATAAATAATAATTCAACAAGATATTATGGAATTATTGCACATATTGTGAAACTCCAATGATTGAGAAAATCTAGGAATGTGTTCCCTGTCGTTTAATGCAGATTCCTGGTATTGGGGACTAGATCCACTAATCAAGGGTTTTTGGTGGGGAAAGATTCCTCCATTCATGTGGAATGATTCCTAATCATTTTTTATCAGTACCAAGTTGCATTTTCCTATAGGGATATTTTTTCAGTGTTATTGTGGAGAGAGCTTGTATTTTTGCAGCTCCATTGTATTTTCTTTCAGGGATGTAATTCTAATGATGAAATTAATGAAGATTGGTGTCATGTTGAATTTCTAAATCTTGTTCTTATCTATAGGTATTTGAGTTTCCTTGGGCTTGGCTATCCCACGAGCCTCAGAGCCCTTTTGTATCATTTTCTTTCCTTCCTTTCACTGCTTATTCACAAGCATATCTAGTTTTTATTTCTTTCTACTTCTGCATTTAATATTAATGATTTATTGTTGTAGGATTGAGTTAAATGGTTAATGAAAGTTCTTTTGTAGGATCAAAAGCATTATTTCATCCTTGGAAAATCATTGGAAGTTCATAGTAATCATTGAGCTGGTTGGATTAGTCTTCTTATTCCCGAATCTAGATTTATGGAACTCCTTTGTGACAAAGAACAATGAATGTATGCTATTTTTTAGAGCATGCTAATGAGATTCAATCAAGTTGGTTCCACTTGCATTAGATCACAAAAACATTCTAGTGCATAACAAAAATTACCCCATTTCATTTTCACTTGATTTGGTTAGTCATTTTTTATATTTACTAGCTCACTAGTTCTCGAATTTCTATATTTTCGTCTAGTAATTTTTTTCTATTTTTTAGCATGGGTTTACATAGGTCTTTTTGAGTGATTCCACTTGGAATAGGGACCTAAGACATCCTAATTAATAACAAAAATTGTCCCATACAATTTTTATTTTATTTTCTTGGTCATTCGATGAATTATAATTTCATATAGTGAACATGTAACATCCTGTAACATCTTGTAGGAAATCCTATTTTGAGCTCGAATTGAGAAAAACCATCATCAAAGTTGGGATTAGGCCTCTACTTGACCTCCATTCCATCAAGACCATTTTAAACCTCTTGAACCTCACTTAGGTCAGCTTTTTTCTAGTTTTCAAGGGTAGGATTTGATTTCCATTTCTTCTATCTTCAGCCTTACATTAGATCTCATCAATATTTTATATCATTCTGCAAGTTTTTCCCATGCATTAAATATGCAACTAGCCCATGAAATTTTGTTTTCATTAGTTAATTGAAGTCCTTCTTGTTTACATGATTTATGGATAAATTTCAATGGTTGATGCAGTACAGGAGTTTCAACAGTACGTAGAGATTTCATGATCAAAAACCTCATCCCAACTTCATCCACCCATGGTCCTCACTTTCTTTCACTAAACCCTCACCAATTTCATCATTCGTAAGGAAAATTCTCCAAGATTTTTGAGAAAATCCAGTGAACTGCCAACTTTAGTTTTAAGTTCTGAAGTGGTCCTAGGCACACACTTGCCTCATTCCACCCACCAAGGACCTTCCCTAAGCTTTCCATCACCTTCAACATCCATCCTTTTGCTCTTGGCTGTATCATGTAGCTTTTCAAGGGATCCTGTAGGTTTTCAGAACATCTTGTAGGAATTCCTATAGCATCATATAGAAAATCTTGTTTTGAGTCCGAATTGAGGAAAAATCCTCTAGGAAGCTAGAAAAGGGTCCTACTTGTCTCCCAAGCCTTCTAACCATTCACCTTCATCTCCAAGCTACCTGCCACATCACCAAAAGAGATTAGATTTCACACTCTCACACGAAAAAAGAACAAAAAGAAAAACAAATTTATTTTATTCATTTACATGCATAGTAGTAGAAGTTTTGATGGTTTGAATCTACATGCTTAAGATAGTAGGATTGCATACGTGTTAACTTAGAATTGTTTTGAAGCAAAGCCTCTTAGCTGTTAGTTAGAAAATGGTGTGTTTTATCATTTGATTTTAATCCCTTTCCTTGTACTTTCTTTCTTGCAATAGGTTAAGGTTCCATTTCGAACATTTAATTTTCTACAATTAGTTTAGGATTTGACTTCAGTACATGCACTCCATTACATCATGACACCAATGGAAGGACACATTGTATGCTGCACATATAGTGTTGATACCTCTTATGTCAGTAGCCTTGGGAGTTGCAACATTCTTGTTGCACTATCGAGGCTCGTCACTGGTCTCGCTGCAAGGCCTTACACATGTATTTTGGTTGAGAAAGCAGAGAACTTTGTAAAACTAATCATGTGCAATGACAACTAGGTAGCACAATTTTTTAAACAAGTAAAGATGTTGTAAATGTGGATTCCTGAGTGCAATAAAACATTAAGATATTGATTTGGAAATAATTTCTTAATTTTAGTAGAAAAAGTTTTCAAATCAAATTTCGTGATAGTTTGAACCTATATTTAGTCAATAATATTTATGTTAGAAATAGTTTCTTTCTAACAAACCGCTAAGAATTTCTAACTAGGTATCATGTTGACCTTGTTTCAATGTTTTTTTAATAAAATCATTGAATCCTTGATGAATACTTTAGATAAGTGTATGGTGTTTCGTAAAGGTCTAATACCTCCTGTCTCTGTGGTTGTTGTTGCTTTGTTTCTATATTTGATGACCCAAATGCTTCAATATTCCATCCCTTGGGTTGTGAGAGGTGGAAAACAACTTCATGCATAGTGTTGACAGTGCTGGACCCGCCAACATGTCAAGGGGATCTCCCTGGTAAGAAGTCCCAATTAGACCTCACACTGTTTGGTGTAGGAGTCCTAGCAATGGGTCGTGAGGTAATGCCTTGACCGCAATGTCGCATAGAGGAAAGTAAGATAGCTCTGTTAGTAGCAAGGGTGTGACTGATGCAATGACTCAAGGAAGGTGTATGATAGGTCCTAACACTTCGAAGGGGGAAGGAGGTGAAGGTGAGTTCTAGGTTGAAATGGATCAATCCCAACTTGGTTAGGATCACACAATAGAAAAGAATGTGCACAGCTTCCAGCAGAGCAGTGCACAGCTTCCAGCAGAGCAGTCCACTCGGATGCGATAGTCACATCATACAAGGTAAGATAACATATCCAAAATTCACAGATCAGACTGAGACAAGTGTGACGGTTGTTACAGCAAGGTTCATGTGAAAGGTCTGTCTGATGTCTCGGAGAGTAGTCAACATAGATGGTGACAACATTAACAACATATACAACACATTAACAACAAGATTAATATAATTGAATGTGAATCAGTTCATACACAAGTATGTAATTTAAACAACATATATCATTAAGGCAACTGGTGTAGTCTGACTACAATAACAACATATGCATGAAAATGGGTTGGCTCTTATTATATAAAGAAGTGTAAGTCTCAATCATACAATACATCCATGTAAACTTGCTAGCCCCAATAGAGGAACATTACAACCACATCCGCCTGCTCCTCCAAAGAGATGAACTATCTTTGTGTAGTGGAGAAGTCGAGTGCGTTACAATACTATCCGAGCCTTCTTCAAGATAGTCCTAGTAGAAGTTTGGTTGACCAAAAGACCATACAATGAGTTATGAGGGACTATTTATAACAAAGGGTGGGGTGATCCTTGACATTCCCCTTTGTGACAGCTCAGCTACCCTCATGACTCTTCATGTACTCTATGACTATTACATCCAACCATTGACACTTGACTTACACTTGACATGACTCAACATTACAATGCACATGTACTCAAGTGAGAAAACATGGCTTGAGCAAGCCTTGCAAGACACCACTGGCACTCAGTCCACTGTGATGAGACGAAATATTTGACATGCTTGTGATGGGGAAGGTGGTGAGATGACTCCAGGCTTGGTCATCCGTGATGGTGTGCATGCACCTCATGGTGACATCTTGCTGAAGAAAACTCTTTCCTTCATTGCAACCGGTGCATTGGTTCTGTTGGATACCTATACCAATAGGTTTCATATTTCATGATTAGCAAATTCAAATGCCAAATATGCTCTGCTTTGCTGATACAAATATCCCATATTTCCAAGAGAAGACAAGGTGTGTACATAGCTTCATGTTTACTAAATTTTGATGGATGGTCCAACAGTCTAATATGGATCATGCCATATTTCAATTTTCTATTGTAGAATAGAGAAAGAAGTCTGTCCAAATTGTTTAATCTTGGCAGACCAATAGTTAGGCAGAG
>APFE030169083.1:219372-231281 GCA_000404065.3 Pinus taeda
ATGTTACCTTGGGAGAAGTGGCCCATGCGTGAAAGTCTGGTTTGCTCAGTCTCGAAGGGAACTGATCAACTCAACTACACATGCAAGAGACTTATCAATTGTTAGAGAAAAATGTGCATTTCTGGCTGGGAGCTGGGCTGGATGCCTAGACGATTTGCACAATTTCTGGGCAGAGCAGCTGACTGCTACCCACATTTGTGAAAATTCTAGGCTGAGCAACCTTACTCGGGAAATTTTCTCAAATCTTGCTGGGGGTGTTAGCATGTAGGATTTCGCAATCCTGGAGCCCAACAGGCTGCTAGAGAGGATTATGCAATTTTTGGAGGGAAGGCTGGTTACCCTCCAAAAATATGCAATTTTCAAGGGGAAGCTTATCAGCCTGCAGCTAGACCAAGTCTCGATGAACAACCTGTGAGGGGAATGGATCAAGATGGCTTGTGAACTTGAAAAAGCAAAGAAAGCTACTGTGAATGTTGGAAGGGAGGCTCCTAAATGGGGCTAAGCAAAAATTTTGTAGGGTGGTTTTCGCCGCTACAACACTTGGTGACACACTAGTAGAACTCTAGCTCTCTAAATGGACCTTATTCTTGAAAAACAAGTCTAACACCTTTGGACGTATTTTTCAGTTTTCAACTCATCTTGGTTTCATACTAACTTGATTGTAATATGTAGCATTTGCCAAACCTCTGGCCAATTGACACACATTCCAAGGCAAGGCAACACAATTTTTTTGATTGGGGTTGAGGTGTATATAGGTGCACAAAGAGTATAGTTGTTAGAGTCCTAGTTTCATCTATGGTGTTGCTCCACTACCAGCAAGCCTTGACAACACCCTGGTGGAGTCACATAGGAACACAAGCATGGTTCCACTGCCAACAAGCCTAGTCTGTACCCCGGTGAGTTGCTTGCATCACCTCCCTATGCAGGAAGCCTTTCTCTTCTTTCGCCTTATTCATTTTTCATTTTTCATTTTTGACTTTTCATTTTTTTCATTTTTCACTGTGCATAACACTTATTCATTTTAGAGGTGGAAGAGGGATCCCAACTTATTGAGAGAAAAAGAGGTTGTTTTAGCAGAGAAGTAGTTTAGTATATCTCTGATGTGCCTGTTAAGGTTTTCCCTCTTACCTTAGTCTACTTGACTAAGCTGATAATGGTTAACCCAAAAACAATCGACTAGAGAAGGTGACACTAGTTAGCGCACAAGCGTTTTGTTTACACCAAGATTCACTTCGAACAATACATATTTTCCTTTGACATATCATGGACTAAAAGTAACAAGCTCATCATACAGAGGCAAGATATTAGATAACCATGTAGTCATAGTTGTACAAGCCCTCTTTTACTTTACCCAACTCACTTCAAGAGTCATACATGGTTTCATCCAAAACTAACCTATGATCAAAACAAGCAAACAAAGTAACAATCAAAAAAGAAAACAAAAATGAAAGTGAAGCAAGTAAACAAACAAGCAAACAAGCAAACAAGAAAACAAAGCACGTAAGAAAACACGGATGCAAGCAAACAACTAAAAGCAAACACTACTCCTACTCCTACACTAATGGTACATGGGCCTGATCACATGAAGTGATACTTCCAATGTAGCCACCGACGCATTGGTAGACCCATGTTGGTGAAGAGTTGGTCCATGAGTAACCCAGTTGTGTGAACCAGCAAGAAAGAAAGATATAATAATGAAGACAACCACACTTCATGATTCAAAGTGCCCACTAGACATAAGTGAGTGCATGTGCATGACGGGTAGTCCATGGACTTATAATGGTCCTATGTGACACTACATGAAACTTTGAAGCATAAGCACAATCTTGATTGTGACATGCAAGCAAACGAAAGAAACAAAGATAACTTGTGTCACGCATGAGTGCTTGCAATGTAAGACTCCTCCAACGCACGAGAAATGGGATCATGTCGTTCGAGTGGAGGAAGTAAAATTTGAGTGTTAGATTGATCTTGAGTGCGTACATATGAGTGATGAGGATCCTTGAGTGTTTGAACAATTTCCTGATCGGAAGTGGAACAAACCTCAGGAGAATGAGGGCTTGACATAACCGTCAGCTCAGGCTAAAGTGCCTTGATGGTCTGTGGGGTTTCGACTTCGTTGACAGATTTATATTTGTAGACCAGTGGCTTAGACAGATTAACGATGAGTAAATCAACATCATGATCATATGATGAGGTGAAAAGATCACGAAACTAAGATCAAAAACTTTAGGATGTTGGTTGGCATCCTCATGGTTTGATGAATCACACAGAGGGGTAGATGAGGAGGAAGGATGTTCACCCTCTAAATTTCCAAAAAAAGAATATTAAATATCAAGTGGATTTCCAATGAATGATTGGTCCTCTCTTTTGTTGGATGATGGGCTAACACATGGTGTGTCCTACGAAAGATCAACAATGGGTTCATTCGTGGATCAAGATGCACATGTGAAATCATGGATGGAAGGTTCACCAATGATGTTAGGAAAGACCAAAGGGGGCTCAAATGAAAGGGAGTCATCCTTCACCGAGTGCTAATGCTCAAGCCCCCACTCATAATATTCATGAATGACAACGCATGTTGCTTGTGCAACACCAACTCCATCAATGGGTTCTTCCTTGTTCACAACAAGTGAAGAGGATGGAATGGACGAACACAAGACAACATCATCCGGAGGAACACCTGGGTGCGAAGACGGAGGTCGTAGAAAAGAATGCATATGAGGACTCGAAGGACTCACAACGAAATATGCACAAAAATTGAGTGAAGTGATGTTCGGAGTGTGTGAAGGATGAACAAGTGTGTGAGCATGACCCTCAATATCACTGGGTAGTGGTGGAGCTGTTGAATAAGAGGAAGGCGAACAGTCAGTTGAGATAGTGCACGCTTCCACATGAGATTGCGTAACCCCATAAATGAAGAATGTTGAGTGAGGATTGATCTCAAACTTTCTATTGGGACAGGTATATTTCTTAACACAGTACTCAAACCGGTCCTAAAGATAAGCAAATTTTAGGAGCTTGAAACTGCAAGTCACGGAAGTGCTACCAAAAATCAATAACGGATTCATGCAGAGCCCTCTATTGTTGTAATATTTTCCGGTCAAGATGGGCTAGATCAAAATGATAGAACATGTCTTCAATAATATCACATAAGTGCTCAAATGATTGCATGGTGTCATCTGGTAGGCTGAGCACCCAACAGAATGGAGATTCATGAAGTGTGTATGCAAGCAACGAATTGGCAAGTTCGTAAAAAAACTCATCTTCCTCATGAATCATGGAAAGAAAGTTAAGTAAGTGCTCAGGCTAGGCCACTTCACCTTCACTATCATACGTGTGAGTGTACAAGAGATCGAAAAGCTTCCCAAGATGGAGACATCTTCACAATTCGTAAAACACCTCATGGGAAGAAGAGTCCAAGACTCCATGAAAGATATGAAAATGTTCAAAACTAGATGAAAGGACACAACTTGTCATGAGGCCCTCCTTCTAGCGCCATAAATGTTGACGGTGTTGGACCTACCAACATGTCAAGGGGATCTCATCGGTAAGAAGCCCTAATTAGACCTTAGACCATTTGGTGTATGAGTTTCATTAGTGGGTCGTAAGGTAATGCCTTGACCGCGATGTCGCACAGTGGAAGGTAAGATAACTCTGTTAGTATCAAGGGTGTGAATGATGTAGTGAGTCAAGGAAGGTGTATGATAGGTTCTAACACTTTGAAGGGGGAAGGAGGTGAAGCTGAGTTCTAGGTTGAAAGGGATCAGTCCCAACTTGGTTAGGAACACACAATGCAAAAGGACGTGCATAACTTCTGGTAGAGCAGTCCACTCAGATGTGTCAGTCATATGATACAAGGTAAGATAACATGCAGAACACTCACGGATCAGTTCGAGATGAGTGTGACGGTTGTTACAACAAGGTTCATGTGAAAGGTCTATCTGATGTCCAACTAATCAGTAGACATGGACAATGACAACATTAACAACATATACAACACATTAACAACAAGATTGATATAATTACATGTGAATCAGTAAATACACAAGTACATAAGTTAAAAAACATATATCATTAAGGTAATAGGAGCAGTCCAAGTACAGTAATAGCATATGCATGAAAATGTGTTGGCTCTTACTATATAAATAAGTGTAAGTCCCAATCATACAATACATCCATGTAAACCTACTAGCCCCAACAGTGGAACATTACAACCACATCCGCCTGATCCTCCAAAGAGATGAACTAGCTCCGTGTAGTGGAGAAGCCAAGGTGTGTTACAATACTATCCAAGCCTTCTTCAAGATAGTCTTAGTAGAAGCTTGACTGACCAAAAGCCCATCTAATGAGTTATGAGGGACTATTTATAGAAAAGGGTGGGGTGACCCTTGACATTCCCCTTTGTGACAGTTCATCTACCTTTATGACTCTTCACCTACTCTATGACTGTTACAACCAACCATTGACACTTGACTTACACTTGACATGACTCAACATTATAATGCACATGTACTCATGTGAGACAACATGGCTTGAGCCTTGCAAGACATCATTGACACTCGGTCCACTGTGATGAGAACAACTCTTTCACATGCTTGTGGTAGTGAAGGTGGTGAGTTGATGTCAAGCTTGGTTGTCCGCGATGGTGTGCATGCACCTCATTGTGACATCTTGCTAAAGTGAACTCTTGCCTCCATTGCAACCGGTGCATTGGTTCCGCCCCTTCATCCAACTCATTTGCTACCATGTGCATGGTATTCTTGGTACGGTTGAACCAACAACAAAGTGATGCATAGTTTCCGTTATGATCTTCAAGTGTGTGCTAGTGGTCATGTGCATCAACTTGTTGAAGTACATGTTTAGCCCCAGTTGGAGTTGCTTCTTGTCTTCGCATTGGTGAGTGTGTTGAATAGGTTGGATTGCATGCATGTGCTCAATGAAATGCATGTTGTTGAATCCCTTGCATGCGATCAACAACACTACCCACCCTGTCTGCTCTGTGTCAATTGCTAAGATGGATCCTTAACTTGTACGGACACAGTTTCGTCCGTGAGTGCATGTTGTGCCCACTGCTGTTCCTATTCCTATTGCAACTCATTCATCTATCTATGCAAATTCATGTTCTTCCCGAGTTGCTACTTTAGCACATGAAACTCCTTCTTTGTTCCATCTTTTGCCTTCACGCGATCTTCATGTCATGTTGTCACTTCATAGCTGGAGTCTCCAAAATTTCTTTCATCATCAATCGACCTACTTGAGCTTGCAACCTTGTTCTACCTCCATGTTGTCAACAACCGTCCTCTTGCATTCGTTGCATATGGTATGTTGTCTTCAACTACTCTTCATGATGCTGCTCTATGTGATGTTGCTCCTGTCATATCTTGATGTCCTTGTATATGAACAACTTGATGTCTTCATGGGTAGGCAAGTCCATGGACACTTGATAAATTACATCCCCAAGTGTGCTCTAAATGATGTCCTCATCTTTGCTCTCATGGAAATCATTATACCTATACTGCTAAGAGGTACATGAACACTTGGGATACCTGGAGACATGGAAACACTCATGGCAAGCAATTTTTCAGACGAAAACAAAAACGAACATGAGAACTGACTTCCCACATGCCTGGGTGCATGATCATGAAGGTTGAACAATTTAGGCAAGGAGGTCGGGAGACCGACTCCCAAGACTACACAAGGCACAATTTGGGCTATTTGAAGAATAGCTAACTATTGGAACTGTGCAATGCATAGTCTAGTCTAGTTGCTGACTGTTGAGATTGCAGAATGCGCAATTCCAGCTGGGAAGGACTATTGGCCTAGGGACATATTTGCGCAATTTCTTGGGCCAAGTAGCCATTGTCCTCCAAAAATGTGAAAAACAGTCATGGAGGCCAGTGCTCACCAGGAATGCACAAATTTGGAGAGGAAGGTGAGCCTTCCTCCCCTAGATTACGCAATGCATCCTTGGTGAAGGCAGAGTTCAGGCTAAGGTTGGTCTGACTCGCCAATGGGAAACTGAAAGCAACTAAGACATTAAATGCATGGCGACATTAAGTGATAATAGAAGTGATTGAAAGTGCATGCAAAACATGAATGAAAGATTCAACAAACAGATCAACATGCATGTGGGTGAGGCAGTTTGCCAGTTGGATGAACGTCCGTGTAAAACAATTTCATGCATGCGATAGCAACGAAAAATGAAACAGAGCTAGGAAAAGCTAGTATATATGTAAAAGGTAGCAAGTGTTCAAAGAAATCAAGCATAGAGTACTCCCACATTAGAAAAAACAAAAGGTGACAGAAATGAAGCATAAGGGATGGGAAGCAGGCTTACTCAAAAATAGTTGAGCCGAATGCGCTGACTACTCCTAGATGCGATGTGGAATGTTAGAGTTGCAAGGTTGATGCGATGAATGAGATATACAACATCCAGTTGATGAGTTTTGATAACATTGAGGTTGTGACGTGCATGCCATGAATCTAGTGGAAGCGACACTTGGTGGGAGGTTTCAGAATCGCTCCTTGCATTTAACCTCCAACTGCTAAACATAAATCCCTAAAACAAGGGATGCCTTTGCATGCTCCCTTGGGAGAAGTAGCCCATGCATGCAAGTCTATTTTTCTCAGTCCTGAAGGGAACTGGTCAACTCAGCTGCACATGCAAGAGACTGCTTGACTGCTAGAGAAAAATGCGCATTTCTGGCTGGGAGATGGGTTGACTGCCCATGAGATTTGAGCAATTTTTAGGCAGAGAAGCTGATTTCTACCCAGATTTATGCAAATTCTAGGCTAAGAAGCCTTGTTGGGGAAATTTGTGAATCTTGCTAGGAGTGTTGGCAAGCAGGATTGTGCAATCCTAGAGCCCAGCAAGCTACCAGAGAGGATTGTGCAATTTCTAGAGGGAAGGCTGGTTTCCCTCCAAAAAAGTGCAATTTTAAAGGGGAAGTTGTTCAGCGTATAGCTAGACCAAGTCTGGGTGAACAACATGTGAGGGGAATGGATCAAGCTATGACTGATAGGATTCCTTTATGCAAGAAATACATTGAAGCTTGTGAACTTAATGAAGCAAGGCAAGCTGCTATGAAGGTTGGAAGGGAGGCTCCAAAACATGGCTAAGGAAAAATTTTGGAGGATGGTTATAGCCACTACAACACATAGATAAGGATGCATTAATAGTGGAAATCCAATTATTTTCTAGTACTTTCTTCCATAACCATCACCTTTGAACCTTCCTTTATTGAAGATATTTATTGGTGATTTACAAGTATTGATAGCTAAGGGTTGGGTGAATATTGGCGCATAATGTGTAGCTCTTTGATGGAGAGAAGAGGCTACTATATTGGTAGATTGGAGCCGAGGTGTTGGCCATACTAGAGAGAATATTGGATCACTCTGTGTTCATTGAGGAAAAAGTGAATTGCAACATTGATAAGAGGCATCCCTCCTGGAGACTCTATGTGTTGTCCTTTGATGGAATAAGGGGTAGCTAGAGAGCGGAATGGAAGTGAAGGACCGGTAGAACAACATACGACATAGAGACTGCAACGAGATTGTCATTGTATCCTGTATTACCTAGACTGATGCATTATTTAGATTGGTTTAATATAAAAACAAATATTGGGTTGTACATATTTGTACAATATTTTGTAAAAATATGTCTATACTTGTGCATGTGTGATTTACTACTATTTTATATTCCACTATGCAAATTAGCTTTTGTTGAGATTATTGGTTTGGTAGTGTCAATGATTCTAACATTCTATCCTAGACCCAATATCATGGAAATTGAACCAGGTATCAGAGTGTGTCTGAGTTACTTTGGAATACAGTGAATCATCAGAGTGCAAAATGAAGTGCATCTTAAGAGGGAGTTGATCACATTGTAGGTGACAATGTCGAAGTTGCACGTTGGTCTCTAGTATGAGGATAGGTTGGAGGGCTTGTCCAACTATATTCCATGGAAGGAAAGGATCAAGTTGGTCCTGTAGGTCAAAAAGATCTGGGAGTTCATCGAGAAAGCTATCAAGAAGCCAACTGACCCAAAGGATTTGGAAGTGTATGAGGATTTGGAAATGAGGGTGAGATTGATCATCCTTGATGGTGTGAAGGATCCCCTAATACCTCATTTTTCTGAGAAGAACACTGCACATGAGATGTGGATGGCTCATCATAATTTATTCCAGAATAAGAATGAGAATCGGGTATTGGTATGGAGGATAAGCTAAAATCCTCCAAGATGATACAAGGTGAAGGAGTGATTTTGTACCTAACAAGATTGTCTCAAGTCAAATATGAACTTGTTTCTGTTGATGTGACTATTGAAGATTCTGATATGGTGAGGATTTCTTTGAAAGGGTTCACCGAGGAATTGAATCCCTTCATTAAGGGGATTGTTTGCAGACTAGAATAGGTTGTGGGATGACTTCATTCATCAGGAGTTGCGAGACGAGGATATTCATCCAAAGAAGAGGGCTTCAGATGATGACATGGCACTAGAAGCATGAATGAAGGGTAAGTAGAAGAAGGACTTGAGTAAAGTCAAGTTTTTCAACTATGGTGAGATGGTTCATTTTTGGTTGAGATGTCTGATGAAATAAAAAGGATATGACAAGAAGAAGAAAGGGAAGTAGGTCTCCGGTGTCACCACTTCTGCTGAGATAGATGCTCTCACCAAGATATTGGAGGAGGAGGAATTTTCTGTGATCTCTCATTTCTCACACAGTACTATCGATGAGGATGGATGGTACATGGACAATGGTGTGATGAAACATATGACTGGGGCACAAGAGGTTTTTGATACTATAGTTGAATGGGACTCGAAGTTGCAGATGGTGCTAGGTGTCAAGAGTCAAAAGTAGATCCAAGGATCGAGAGTTGTACCTTTCAGGATGGAGACAGGATGGGTGATGCAGGTCCAAGATGTAATGTTTGCACCAGGACTTAGATATAAAGTGATATTTTTCTTGATGATCGAGAATAAGGGGTTGGAGGTCTTGTTCCAGAATGGGAAGGCAAGAATCAAGCATAGAGGCTCTAGCTTTGCAAGTATTGTGCTTGGAGTTAGAGAGCATGGTCTATATAGGTTGACGGGAAAAACTTATAGATCATGGGAAGAAGTGAACGAACCAGGTGCACATTCTAGAGAAGTGGTTGCAGGTGCAGGCTTCAGAGGTACAGGTACAGGTTCCAAAGGCTAAGGAAGAGTTGAGTTCTAAAGGGATTTTCCAGATTCCAAGGGAGCCTTTGTAGAGAAATAAGAGCACATGGTTAGTGGGGAGAAAGAATGTTGTTATAGATACCAATGAGGAATCATGGAGAAAGTGGAAGAAACTTTAGGAGATGAAGAAGAAATAGGATGCTTCCAATGACAACAACACTTTTGAGAGAGGTGTAGTGCATACTATAGGGATTGTTGTAGCGGTGAGCACCAAGAGTTGGGAAAGTGTTGCGAATAGTGATGATGACGACGAGTTACTTCCTAGTCTTGGAAGTACCTCCCTCGCTAAGAGGGAGTGTTGATTTTTGAGTAGCCTATGAGGTACTCCAAGCCCTAGGGTTTAGTGTTTGGAGGGTGCAGCACCACAAGAGTCACCTATGGGCTTGGGTTCTTGGAACCCAAGGTTGTGGTTTTACACCCATCGTGATTTGGGCCAAAACCATGGCATATTTTGGACATGTGATGGGATGAGATGATAGAGGGTGGAAAGGAGAATCCATCATTTTGAGAATCATCAAATTCTGAGATGTCCTTAATGAGATGTGAATTTTAAAAGTACATGTGTGGTTTTGCATGAGAAGAAGTAAAGTCGAACTAGTGTTAAGAAGCATAATGAAAAATTGGCAAGCCCTCTTGTTGCAATTTGTTAGAGCCCTCATCTTAGATATAAATATGAGGTGACTAAACATCATTTTAGCTAATCCATCTATGCAACCCAACGTAGAAAAGGAGCATAAGAAACTCAAATAAGGGAGAATTTATATGTTTGTTTGACCCACAAGAAAGAGGGCACTTCAACGAAGTAGGGAGGTTTTTTTGGAGGCTTCGCATGACTATTTGGGGGGTTGTTTACACCTGCAAGAAGGCTGAGCTAGGAGAGGTAAGACTCAGGTCTATTGGGGCATGTTTAATGGACAAGTGTCTCTCTTTAACTAGGTTGTGAGTTCAAGGAGGATGTGTGGGTAGGCCACAGGGCTTAACACCTCAATAAAAGGCATGCATAGGGTTGTTTGAGTGCTAATAAGTGCCTAGAACTTTAGCATGGAGGCAGAGCATACATGTGGATGAAAGTCATAATTTTTCAAGGGACTGTGTGGGTGCGTTTTAGGGTTGACGTGGATCACTATGATGCCCTAACCAAGACATAGTTATATCAATAGTTTTATATCAAAATTGGAGCAATATTTGTCTTGTGTTGGGTCAAAGTGTTGACGAATTTTGGATCAATTTTGGTTGCAGCCAGTGGGAGTCATTTGTTGGGGTTGAGTTGGGCAATTGGAGACCTTAAATAAGAGCATAATTTGCAGTGAATTATTTGGTGCCATTGGACTGGTGGAGGGCAACATGTTGGTAACCCAAAGTATCCCTTGTGTTAAAATTGGCAATTATGGGCAAACTCCACGTGGGTCATCTTATTTATAGTAGCTGATATTTTTCTTGGATTCCTATCATCAAGAGGTGCAAAAAATATAACTTCCTCATATCATATATCTTAAAATATAGTGAGACAAGATATGAAATTCTGGCCTGAGGTTCAGCACAAGTTTGTCTCAAATGGGTTTTGTTTTTAGCTTCTAAAACGTCACAGAAATATAGTTATAGCGAAAATTCCATGATGACCTGTTTGGAGCAGCGAAACCCTAGAATCGAAAGCTTTGATACCAAATGTTATGAAACTAGCTCACAAAAAGATAGAAAAGATAGTTGAACACTTTAGAAATAAGCCTATTTGACGGGGAAACCTCCTTTACATTACACAAATGAACAATTCTTAGATGATACAAATGGCAAGACCTCCTTTTTATATATAGGAGTCTAAGGGGTCATAATATAATCAAAGCCGATATAACAATAATAATGTAAGGGCACAATAATAACAATAGTGGGCTTCTATGGGGCACAATAATAACAATATGGGGACTACATCAGCACAAAAATATAATAAGGGGGTTGTACTAATAACAATAAGGGGTTATGCTAGTAGTATAGGGACCTGTTGATGCCTCGAAAATCGTTGCACCAACATTGGGGGAAACCACCCGGTCCGGACCTTAGTACAGCTCCTTTTCCGTTTGGTGTAGTGGCTCCGACTGGGGATAATGGGACCAGTTTCCCAGCAATAGATGAATGGGATGAATGAATACTTTATTGGTAACAGTAAATGGTGAATGAATATCTAAACTATTGACAGAAATGCAATAAAACTATCCCGGGAATCTATTTGAACATCTAAAGCGTAGCTTTTGATGTTCTATATCCAAACAATACAATTATATAGATGACTGCATTTATATGGACATAGAAATTAAATCATTTCAAATGGCTGCACCTAAATAGTTAAGCACGGCAATCAAAATAAGACTACTAAAACTTCAAACATTCATACTATTAACGCATACATGATGAATAGTAAGGCATATTATCTAAACATCCAATAGTGGTATGAGTAGGATTTCCTGTCATTATACATGCATACAATTAACAGTAGCAAGAATAAATACACAGCGAGATAATGTATCAAGAATGAATCTAAAACAAAAGATAGAAATACCAGTTGAATAGTCAATCACTCCCGATATAAATCGCTATGTATGGCTTTCACTTAGATGCATCAACATTCCTCAAATCAACGACAGTAGTGCACAATTGAATTAAGAAACTATCTTCACTTAAATAAAAGCAGCTG